>VZUI01079905.1:0-201855 GCA_013401135.1 Cettia cetti
CGGCGCGGTGCGGGAGCGCTGGGCTGGCCGCGGCTCCCTCGGCAAAGCGCCCGGTGCTGGGCGCTGCGGCCCCCGAGCGCGGCCGTGCCGCTCGCGGGGCTCGCAGGGGCCGTGCCGCTATGGGATGTACCTGGGCCTCTTCCCTTGGCGGTACCAGTGGTCTGTTATGTGGTCCTTAAAAGTGAATTTCCTAAAAGAGACCTGGAAAAGGCTGGCTATTGATGTTTAAAGTCTCCCCATGAGCACGTCTCTGGAGGGTGTTAGCGATGCGTAGTCAAAGCCTATGTTGTATTTAAGTGTTAGAAAATTGGTGCTTTACGCTAATGGAAAGGATAGTGGATTGTGTAGTTGGAGCTTATTTGGAGCTTCTTCTACATGTTCCTTTGTAATAAAAGCTTTTGTTTTCCTTGTGCCTCAGGTCTGGAGCCGCAGCACTGCAGCCATGTCCATTGGAGTGCCAATCAAGGTCCTGCACGAGGCCGAGGGCCACATCGTCACCTGTGAGACCAACACAGGAGAAGTTTATCGAGGCAAACTTATCGAAGCTGAAGACAACATGAATTGTCAGGTATCTTTTGCTTCACAAGGATGGAGGGAAGGATGAAAATTCGATGAAAAGACTTGCTTTTGGTTCTGGAATAAAGAAAACTGTGCTGCTGCTTCTTTCTGTGAGGAAGTGGATTCAGCAATACAGAGTGCTCCAAAGAGGCCAGAGCTGATTTCCAGTTTCAGAGTAGGTTTGGGCATCCCTGTCAGTAGGATCAGATATTTTAAGATTTGTCCTTTGAACAGTGTTTTTTCCAGAGTTCTTTATTTAAAGCCACTTTCTGTTTAAAGCATAAAAAAACCTTGAATTAAGAAACTGAAGCTTATTTAATGCAGATCACTTCAGTCATTCCAAGAGGGCCTAATTTTGACTTCAGGCAAGTGATCATTGAAATCAGAATGCTTTTTTAGTAGTTAGAACAGAACAACTTTATCAAAACTGTTTACATATAAGAAAACAAAAGTAATGATGCTGATAAAGCTAGTTTGTAAACTGGGGAGAAAGCAAAAGTGCTGGGCAGCAGGCATGGGGTGTGTTCAAATGGTCGTGAGGCCTCGTGTCACAGCTGAGGCCTGTCTGAGCACTGGCTGATCTTTACCTTCCAGATGTCCAACATAACAGTGACCTACAGAGATGGACGGGTGGCACAGCTCGAGCAGGTGTACATCAGGGGCAGCAAGATACGGTTTCTCATCTTACCAGATATGTTGAAGAATGCTCCTATGCTAAAGAGCATGAAGAATAAAAACCAGGGTTCTGGAGCTGGGCGAGGGAAAGCAGCTATTCTCAAAGCTCAAGGTATGTACAATTTGTTCATGGTCCCTCCCCCTATTTTTCTGTAGAACTGGAAAACTCATCTCTGTCACTGAGGAGATGAAGCAGTAAGAAGTGAAAAGATTACTGTTCATACAGTGTTTTTCTGTATGTTTTATCTTACAGTGAGAGTCAAGACTCAAACTGTCCCAATTATCTGAATGTATAATATTGATGCTGCAGTAATTTAGAGGTAGTGAGTAGTGTTGTTAAACTTAAGAGTTCTGTTTTCCTGCAGTTGGGTCCACCAGCTGTTTGGAATACATAGGGAAGGATTCAGGTGTTCTTGTTAAGCTTTTGTAGGAAAAAAACCTTTAGTTATAAAGATGGTACTTAAGCTACTGGGAAGCTGTAATTATTAGTTTTTCTGTAGTTCACTCTCATTTGTGCCTTGCTCAGGGGATCAGTCTAGTTATTAGGTAGTTGTGTAACAATCATGTGCCACAAAGTCCCTGGTTAACTTCAGTGTGCAGTAACGTTTGTGTGGGGGAGTAACTTCTTGAGTAGTGTTGCAAAACCTTGCAAGAGCGTGGGGTTTCAAATCTCTTGGGTGACACAGATTTGTGCATTGGAAGAAACATGAGATGTATGAGTATTTACTGCAGTTGTCCTGAGGAGCCAGACTGTGGGACCATTAGGTAGATTCTGGTTCTTCTCACAGAAAGCTCCTTGCTCTCACATCACTTCCTGAGCATTTCCTTGCTTCTGAGCAAGAGGCCTTGAGTGTTGTTGACGTTTTGCTTGTGAGTTGTTGAGATAAATATGCAGGTATGTCAAATTCATGTCATCCCTGATGTTTTCTCTCCTCAGTGGCTGCAAGAGGACGAGGCCGTGGCATGGGCCGTGGCAACATCTTCCAGAAGCGAAGATAATTTTGGTCTTGGCTGAATTGCTTTTTTTATTAGAGCTGTTAACTTGATGACGTGTGCATTGGTATCAGTTTTGTTTAATAAATGTTTCTGATAAAAACTTGTCTGCTCTTACCTGACAGGACAATTCCTGGGCAAGTACACTGTAGGTTGATTTCAAAGTCCAGCCAGCTTTGGAAAATAGTGGACTTTATTATATCTAGTTTTGACCACTTTGTGTGATGCATTGGTTTTAAAAGATCATTATGTTTCCTTTTTCTTGTTTAGTCCTGCTGTCATTTATTCTCTAAAGAATTAGAAGGCATTCTTAATGAAGACTTTTAAGTCATACATTATAAAGTCTTATTAGCAGCTGCATTTATGGAAAATACATAACAAAGGCAGCTTCCTGAGAAGCAGAGCACTGTGTTATTTTGCTTTATATGGACCTACAATAGATAGATGTCCATCTTCAGATTTGTATATTGAACTTGTATTCTTGCATTTCTTATCTTTCACTTTGGATATGGGGAGAATTTTTCATTAGGAACACACAACTTTGATAACCTGAATCTATATTTGCAGTGAAAAAAATCTATTCTGACTTTCTTAGCAGATTTTCCCTGTGTCTGGGAAAAGACAACACAGAGTGGGCATTTTCCAGGATAAATTTGAAATGCTTTGGAGATTTGAAAGGCAGTGCAGGTGTATGAGGAAAGTCTTATAAATAGTTGTCCATTAGACACAACTCAGTACAAATACTGATGTTTTGAACAAAACTCACCATCAACTTCAGCTTTTCAAGATCAACGTACACAGTTGGTGTATAGATCAGCTGGTCTGCAGGAAGCCAAATGTAGTTGTAACTTCAGTTTATTCAGTTTGTTTTGTAGTTGTAACTTCAGTTTATTTTGGTAAAAGTGTAGCGTGGGTGTTTTTACTGACTTAAATGGTTGAAATGTTTCAATGTAACCCTTCTGTACCTAATCACTTACTTGCAGTCAATTACCAGTCTGTACACACAGAAAGAGCTGCTCTTGCTTTTCTGCTCTAATGCTGTGAAGACTCTCCCTTGTGTGCAGACAGGAAAGTTGAACTAATGTATTAACTTGTTGAATTGTGTGTAAATAAAGCTGTATTTGGTCTCGCATCACTAGGGAAAACCCTGCTGCATGTTCTTCTGGGTAGTAGTGATCCTAAGTATTTGCAGTTGGAACCTCCTTAGAATATGTCAAAGGGAGACTTGAGCTTAACTGTAAATGCATTGTAGCGTCATGCCTCTGCTGAGGGACGTGCCCAAAAGATGGCAGTCCTCACAAACAGGGGCCACTTCCACTGATGGTGACTGCCTCACCTCCTTTGAAGTGTCCCTGCTTCTTCTTGAGCAATGCCAAGCTGCTGTTCCCCCAGGAGCAGTGGATGAGGCATTCAGCAGCATTGAGGGCAGGGGGCAACCACGCATTTTGGAGAGAAACAGTCACCCTCCTCAGGAGGTTTGATGGAACAATCTGCTTTAAGAAGTTTGAAGTAGCATCTCTAATGCATGTCAGCTTTGAAGAAGATACTGGATTGTGCATAAACAAAAAGCTTTGCACTATGGCTTCAGGTTGAGGCTGAGTCTAGGATAAACTGTTCAGAAAGATACAGTGAATTTAGTGTTAAAAATGCTGAAGTTTCATACAGGTAGGAAAGTCCCAGCAAGACAAACCTCACTTAGCAATTTCTGGAGTAACTGGAATGGTAGTTTGTTCACAGGCTGTTTTCCAGAGCTTTCCTGTGATGTGTGTATACTTAGAGTGTGATAAATCAAAATTTCCTTCTCACAGACCAGGTCTCACCCACTAGATGGCTCTATTGGGAAGAGAATGAAGCTCAAGGAGCCAGAACCCTCTGGAAAAGAAAAATGAAAGAAATGTGACTTCTGCTATAAAGTCCATAAACTCAAGGGCTGTTATAAACTAGTATGAAAATACCTTATTTTCTTCCTTTTGGTTTCCTACATGGTTGGGTTATTCCAGCTGCTGATTGATGCTGTGTTTCCCTGGTACTTGGCTAATTGGGCAAACACACTTAGATCATGTAGATTCCTCAGTTCAGTAACTTAAGCAATCTATTTCCCTGGGATGGCAGATACTAAGCTGTTTTTAACATCTGCACTTATTTTTCATTTTTTTAAAATCAAAGATTGGAGCATTTCTTTTCATTCTTTACCATCACACTGTGTGTGGGCTTGTAAATCTCATGCTCTTCAGTGGGTTCAGGGCTCTCCATAGTTTCCTGCTTTTGACAAACACTGGCCTAAAGCCTTGTTCTAAACTTGCCTTTTTGATAACACCAGTGCAGGTGCCTTTGAAGTACTCGTGGGACAGAGAATCTGTGCTGTAGCTGTGCAAAATGGTGTGAGGAGAGGTGCAGGTAGAAATTCACCCAGTCTTCCAGGGTCAAAACCACACTTTTGCTCTGGTATGAAAACAGGGCATAACATCAGAGAAGAGTTAGAGAAAGTATCACTTGAAAAAAAATTGCTTTGCACAGAACTGTAGGATCTCGCCTCACTGACCAGGTGCTTTCATCCCATACAAGCACAGTTCTTCTCTCCAGGTATGTCTAACTTATATTTGATCCTAAAGTTGTACTTTTGTTTAAATTCACTTTTCAATGCTCTTCAGAAAACCTCTTCTAGAAGGGCAGAATGGAGTAGGAAATGAGAATTTCTGGTGCTGGTAGTCAGGATGACTCTCCAGTCTGTATCTCTGTACTTGAGCTTTACAGTGAGCTTTCCTGTAAAATAGAAGTGTCCGATTTCTTTTGCCAGTAAAATATGAGCGAGGGTGGAAGACTGATGTCCCAGTGCAGCAATGGTTTGGTAAGGTAGCAGTGGGTGAAATTCTGAGGTCTACAAGAAAGTGTCAGTGGTTCAGTTGTTTATTTCTCAGGCAAGGGTCAAAAGCAGGGAAAGGGTTCTCCCAGGGGCCCTTCATTGTTTCCATCCTGACAGAAGCAGACATTTAGATCTGGACTTGCACCTTATTGCAACCAGCCTGATTTCAGACAGACCTGGTTCTTCCTCCTCTAACATTAGCTAAAACTTTATGGGACCCTCCTGCCTTCAGTGATTCTTTGGAAGAAAATACAGATATACCACTATAAAAGCATGGTCATGGAACAGCCTTGAAGAAATGCTGACAGATCAGTGTGTGCAGATCACCTTGCAAGTGAGAGGAGACTTTACCTGCTCACACCTGCAGACAGGAGAGCTACCAGTGCCTGAAGTAGCCAAAGCACTGCCTGTCTGCAAGTATTTTCCAGGTCAAGCTGTGTTTTGACTGTTCCAGGTGTCCTGTTGTTGCACAGACCTGTAATAAGAGCTTTTGACAGAATCAAGAGTATTTTGGAGGTGATGAATAAGGAAGTGCCACCCTTCCCTGCTCATGGTAACTGTTCCTCACAGACCAGGGTGTGGGGTTATTGAACTCGTTGTGGAGGCTGACATTAGTGTGCAGTATGAGTAGTAGGTTTGGGGTGGGTTTATGCCACTTAATTCAGACGTTTAATGAGAAAAGTATTTGGGGTTTGTGTGTGAGTTGCTTGTTCCAGGGCTATTATTCCTGGCACAGGACCAGTCATTGCATAAGCAGGCATTGTGCAGCCTTCTGCTGCTCAGCAGAGACTATCAGAGTCTATGAAAAGTGGAGACTTTCCAGCATCGTTAATTCAGGGGAGAATGCTGAAGCCCTGGCAAAGAAACAGATTGTATCCAGAAGATGTGTAGTTATGCTGGGAGAAATGAAAAGAATTGCAGAAAAACACTATTACTGTTCTTTTGTTTGGTGAAGTGCTTGCAGTGAGCATTTAATTTGTTCTTCATTTTCCCTTGCCTGGGGACTTAAAATCTGTTGTGTGGTTGGGGGTTTGCCCTAATTCCAGCTCGGTGGAGAGATACTGGTACATCTACTCCAGAGCAAACCACAGCTTGTGAGACAAAGCTTCTTACATTTTGTCCTTTGATGCCTAAACTGTTAATAGGGAGTGAGTGTAGCCCACAGCCTCAGAGAGGTTTTGGAGCACTGCAGCTGATGGCCCTCAGCAGACATGGGGTGAAGCTGATATTGTGATAATGCATAGACCCATGTGGTGGCATTTTAGAATGCTTATTGATATCTTCACACTCCCCGAAAATCTCAAGTCAGCTGTAGAGTGAATGGGGTTTTTTTCCCCTGACACTATACCCAGATGAGACAACAGAACTGGCATGTGGAGATTTTTGCTCTTCTCTTTACAAAGAGGTGTTGCTGTTTGTTACTTCATGATCAAATGAACTTCCTTCTGTCTCATGTCTCTGAAATAGCTCCACAACAAGCCTTTTTTTGCAAACCTCAGCCAAAAGTTAATGTCATTCCCCTTGAAGAACACCATATCAAAGGGCACATCAGATGCATCCTCAGAACCAGACAGCAGTGTGTCATTTGCCTGCAGTCTTGTTCACCTCTTGCTTTTGAGGGCAGTCTGGACACAGCAGCAGAAGTGCTGTGGTTTGGGGAAAGGAGTGTCTGCACTTAGAGGAAATGTTGCTTCTGCCTTTTCTCTTGGTACTTGTTAGCATTGGCTGTCTTTGTTTGGTCTTTTCACTGCAATCTTTTATTATTATTATTATTATTCCAGTTAATGATCCAATTTTGACACGGAGAAAGTGGATGAAGCTCTAGGGTACTCATTAGAAGCTTTTCATTTCAGAATTTGACTCCAAATACATGAAGTCTAATCCTAAACCTAGGCAGAGATTTATACCATGGGATGTGCTGAAGCTTCTGGCTGGAGGCTGTTGAATGAGTCCACATAGGAGATCTCACTTTATCTCCATGGCCTCATTTGAGCCTTTTTGAGCCTCATCTGAGGCCTTTACTGGCCCTGCAGCCCCTGGCTGAGCTGGGCACCTTGGAAAGGAGCTCAGGAGTTGCACCCTGCTGTCCTGCTTGTGAGAGCCAAGCATTGCCCCCGCTCCAGAGCACCTGGCCCTGTGCTAGCAGGAGCTTTGGGGGCTGCCAGTGACACTGTAAAACACTGGGATTCATACTGGAGCTGAGGGATGGGCAGTCCAGGGCTGAGACCCAGGCAAGGGGACCTGGAGACCCTCTGGCCTGTTGTCTCTGAGCTTCTGGTTACACTTCAAACCTGTTCCTTTGGCCTCTACTTCTCTATCTGTCAATTGCATTTTCTGAAAAACTAAAACCCCAAAGAACTGTTGGTAAAATGAGTGGATGGGCTGTGAATTGCTCAGTTTTTCAGTTGCAGCAGAGTTCACACAAAGGTGCACACATCAAACTGTTGGCTCTGCAAACCAAAAGATTTCAGGGGATCAAGAACAAAGCTCTGCTCAGAAGTCTGACACGGAGACCCAAAGGCAGCTGCCTCTGCTAGTCTGGGAAAGGGCCTTTTCCCCATTTTTTGTGCCATGTTTCTGTTGTTGAGACACCGTGTGTTTCAGGGGAATTACACAGGTTGTGAATAAGGTCCATGTCATTTTTCATAGCTTTTCAACTTCTTCCCATCATTGTGTCCGATGTGGGGCAGGTGGACACAAAAATTATCTGAGAGGAATAACCCTCGAAGCTGAGGAACTGGCTGATCACAAAGCAGGGAAGTATCTCTCTTCCACTGTTGTGGCACACCCTGCATTCAAGCAGAATGAAGCCAGTGCTGCTGTGGAAGGAAATGTCAGTGCCATTGAGGTTCTCTTGCTTTTGAGGCCCGTTTGGATGCAGCAGGGGGAGTGCTGGGCCTTGGGAAAAGGAGTAAATGGAAGAAAAGCTGACTTTTTCCTCTGATCTCTTCAGCTGAAGCAGAGCTCCTGTGTGGTTATTGTGTTTTGTGACTGTTCTGGTTTGGAATCAGCACCACTGAATTGGGATGCTGTCAGATCTGAGAGGAACTGCAGCAGTTCACAGTCAAGTACTTGTTGTCTCACAGTGGATCAAGGTGCAGTCGTGGCCTTCCAGAGCACTGCCTCAGCTAGCAGTGTTCCAGCCTGGTTTATTTTGTGAGCTACCTCTTGGCAGCCTTAAGCCAGCTACTGCATCTGTTTTGAGAGCACCTGTTAAAGGCCAGTAAACTGCAAAACAGGTTCTCTTATCTATGGATAATGTCCCCAGCTGGGGTGGCTGGGCTTCCTGCCAGCTGCCCTTGGAGGCTTCTCACCTGCACTGCCAGGAACTGCATGATAAGATTGTGTATTGAGGCCCTTTGCCTCTTCCAGGCTTTGAATCACGTCCTCTGGTAGAGCAATCTCTAAAGGCAATGTTTAATCTTCTCTTGTTTGTTTTCTTAAGATGAAACAATTTATATTTTTGACATCTTTGTCAGCAGCTGTCCACTAAGGAGCTTGTCAGCCTGCCCCAAACAGTGCAAACTCCTTTATCTTCCCAGTGCTTGTGATGAGAAATGAATAATAAGTTGAAAAAGAGCCTTGGCAGTGCAAAAGCAAAGGGCCTTGACAGGTTTTGAAGTGTATGAAATAAAAAATAGATTAGACAAGCCTGTGCTTCCAACTGCTTTTTGCATCCTTACCTCAACAAAATAATTACCACTTATTTAGACAGAGTCACTGAAGTGAGGGAGGCTTTTGCTGAACTCAGTGCTCAGCATATTGCTACCTGGAGCACGCCAAGATACTTACCTGGGTTTTGTTGTCAGCAGCTGAGGTAAAATACAGGATGCAGGTGCAAGGAAGGTATTGTCCCTTAGGTAAGGAGGGAACAAGTGCTTTTCTGTTGGAGTAACTGTTCCTTCCTCCCTCTCAGGCACCGATGGCCTCATTAGCTGTGGTGCTGCTCCTTATCTCCACGTGTGGCTGGGCTCTGCAGGCTGGTGCTGCTGGGGCTCTCTGCTGCTGCCTGAGCCCCAGGGAGCCCCATATGACAGTGCTCAGCAGCATCTTCAAGGGAGCTGCTTTACACCTGGCGAGCTCTCCTTGCAGCAGGAAGGTGTGCTTCAATGTCTCACTGAGAGCTTCAATGTCTCACAGCGAGACTGATCACCTGTGGGAGGTCGGGGTGGGGAAGGGGCTGTGGTACCATCTGTGCAGCTTCATCTTCCTTCCTGCTGCACGACACAGTGCAGCCTGCACAGAGAGGGAGGCTGGCAAACTGAAAATGGTGGAGAGAGGCTGGTGCCTGAGTCATGACACTGAGTGCTGCTCTAAGTACCTGAGATTGCAGCCCTGCACCAGCAGGTACCTCCTGGAGAGAGGATTCAGTCCTGCTGAGTGTGTTACCTGACAGGAGACAGGCCCACTGCAGGGCAGGTGACCCCTGATTTAGATCATAACTAAGCTGGTCCCTCTGGCTGTCTGTGAGAGACCTGAATGTGCAGCTCATCCCTTTAATACCCTTTGAGAGCCCTGAGCCTTCTCATTCAGTGCAAGGCACGGCTCATTTTGGTTGTGTCATCCTCTCTGGTTGGTGAACTCAGTTTTTATTAAAATTGCAGATTTGAGGCCTCCAGGTCTGCCCCTGAGCATGCACCTCGTCTGTAGGGGGCTCAGGAGCACTTCCCAGCTTTGGAGCTGGATGCACTGTGCTGCCCAGAGCCCCTCACACATCCATGTGATCAGGAGCTGGCAGGGAGTAGCTGGGTGTACTGGGATCGTTTCTGCTCAGTTACAGCCCATCAAAGTTCATCCAAGAAGCAATGGCAAGGCTTCATAATTTGCATTTTTCACATATTTATTCACAACCAGTTCTCCATGGGGAGCTTTCTGTGGCAGAGCAACCATGTGCATATAGAGGAATAAACATGCACGCCACAGCTGCTCAGCTGAACCAGTGTGTTTCCTGCTTTATCTCCAGATCCTGGAGTTGCCAACTGGCAGGTGGCATCACCAGTGATTGGCACAGAATTCCTCTGCAAGGGGCTGAATGTCTCATCTGTGTCCTGCTGGGTAGCAGAGCTCAGACTGAAAGCACAGCTTTGAGCAGGACTGGAAACAGGCTGGGGCTGAGCCAGGGGCTCTGCAGGGAAGAGCTGTGTCAGGGGTGCACTACACACTGGGGGTCTCACCTCATTTTAGAGGGATTGCTGCTGTTATGGAAAAGCTGTGAAGATGCCTCGACACAGAGCCCTGGGGGGACAGTGTTCAGAGCCAAAGGCCCAATGTTCAGCAGCACTGCTCCCTCTTTGTAGATGTGCACTGCCTCACCAGGCAGCTCCAAGCCTTCATTTAAATGCTTTGTGCCCGAGTTTTCTTCTTGGCACAGAGCAGAGTGCTGCTCTGCTTAGACTGGAAGAGTTTAAGCAGATCTTGCTGACATTTGAAATACTTTTCATTTTTGATGAAAGGTATTTTGGAAGGAAAAGAAAAAATTAATACCATCTCTTCCACAGCAGGGAAGGAAAGGAGAGCTGAGCCTGGAGGGTGGTGGGAAATGGAATTGCAGCCAGCTGGGGCTGGTCACTAGTGGGGTTCCCCAGGGCTCAGTACTGGGGCCAGTTCTTTTTAATGTCTTTATTATGTGGCTGAGGGGATCAAGGGCATCCTCAGTTGAATGCACAGATGTCACTGAGTTGGGTGGGAACGTTGATCTGCTGGAGGGTGGGAAGACTGCAGAAGGGTTTGGACAGGCTGGATTTGATGGTCCAAGAACAACTGTGTGAGGTCCAACAAGGCCATGTGCCAGGTTCTGCACCTGGGTCACAACAACCCCAAACAGGATTCCAGGCTTGGGGAAGTGCAGCTGGAAAGCTGCTGAAAGGAAAAGGCCAGTGGCATCCTGGCTTGTATATGCCATAGTGTGGCCAGCAGGACTGGGCTGTCAAGCATTGAACAAGATGTCCAGGGCAGTGGTAGAGTCACCATCCCTGGAATTATGTAAAAGAGGTGCAGCTATGGCACTCAGGGACATGGTTTAGTGGTGGGCTTGGCCATGCTGGGTTAATGTTTGGACTCAACGACCTCAAAGATCTTTTCCAACGGAAACAATTTAATGATTCTTAAAGATACTACACTGAGAAGGGAAAAATGAGATGTGAGAAGAGAGCAGGTGGTGACCTTTGTGCAGGATAACATGAAGGTTATGAGGTCCTGCACCTGTGACTGGAGTGCAGATAGGACTGGGTCCAGCATTTGCAGCGTCAGATTGTAATGCTCAGCACAGTGTCTAACCCCACCTTTTTTCCTCAAGGAACTGGTTTTATTTGGGGCTTTTGGTGGTTGATCAGACACCAATACCTTCCAGCGTCCTCACACTCTTGGTCCAAAGGGAATAGATCACTTGAAAAATATCACCAATTTACTTCTTGCACTGTCTTGTAAAATTAGTAAAGAGCATGAAAGGTGTATCTATTCCGTGTGAATTTGGGTTGTTTCCATATATGAGTGTTGCTTTCATGTGTTGCTCTGAGACTCACAGAAACAATCAGCAGAGGAAGGCAAAGTTACCATTGTTAATTTAGAAGGGTGAGGATTTTTATGTTTTTTTAAAATATGTCTCATTTCTTTAACTTTTAACTCTTTCAAAAACTCATCCACTCTGAATTCCTGTGGGGATAGATAATTGAGATAGATAATTGGGGATAGATAATTGATAATTATCAGCTAAATCTCATCAGGTTATTTCTACCAGTCCCTTGCAACACAAAGGATGGCAGCCTACCACAAATGAACATCCACGTTTCTCTTTCCTTAAAGGCATGAACCACACTGCCCAATGTGAATGGTACCTGATCCTGTCCCTCAGGCTCTGGTCCATATTCCAAGATCTGCAAACAACCCAGATACTCAGACTCTGAAGTGCTTCACGCTCATGTCCAAGAGAACTCTTTATTATGTTTAAATAGAGCATGAGCAATATGGAAAACACTGGAAATTCTGTATCAGTGGCTTGGTTTTTGGACAGCAGAGGAAATGGGAGCTGCTCACGCCGTGTCTGTATCTTGAGGTGTGCAATGTGCCACGAGGAGCCAAAGCTTTGCGCTTCCCATGGGGAGGTGCCCATCTCTGGCACATTCCCTGCTTGTTCCTCTAGTGCCACAGTTAGGCCCAAGCTGTCAGCTTTTCCTCAATTTCACTTGGAACTTGCAATTGCAGTACCTTGGAACTTGTAATTTTAGTACAAAAGCACAAGTTTTGAAACCAATCCTACTAACCCACAAGACCGTTCCCCTTCCCTCTCCTCCCCCCTCCTCCCAATCCCATCCCAACTCATCCCATCCCCCATGCTCCCACCAACACATACCTCCTTCCCCTCCCTCTCACCCCGGTCACACAGCAAATATCCTGATGCTGCAGTTCCAAGCCATGTGTCCGCCCCAGCCTATGTGATCCAATGGTCTCTGACCAGGTCCCTTTGTTCAGACGTTCATACAAAACACACAATAGGAAAAAAACAAAACAAAAGGAGCCAGACACAAGAGGGAGACACACTGCCGGGCTCCAGCTCTGGCCTCTGAGCCCTTCCACTAAGCTCCACAGCACTAGGCTCTTGGGGTACCTCCTTTCACACTCAAGGCTGCAGGCCCTAAGGTTTCCAAGGTGCATAGGAAAAGGAAGAAAGGAAGTAGACTACAAGCCTGTTTCTGTTTTAGGTTCCCCCCAATCCCTTTCCCTCAACCCAATGGCTGCTGGAGGATATTCTTGACTCCGACAGGTCTTTTCCCGTCTTCCAGTGAGACCCTGCCTGGGGACCAGGTTCGCTGTAAGTCACTGGTTCCTCTCTGGAACGTGGGCAATGGGTTTGGCAGTGAGGGGAGGGAGCGGAGCACGTTGTGGGGGGACGACAGACTTTTGTCTCACAGCAGGTGGGGGGGAAGATGTCAGGGAAGGCGAGAGAAAAGAGCCAAGGGAAGCCGGTCAAGCTGGCCCTGTGCTTGATGTTTGTACTCAAAACTTCTCCTTGGGGTTGCTTCAGTGCGCCAGCGCCGGCCCGTTGTTCAGTCACCTCTCGCAGCCCTGCTGAGAAAAAGCACGTGGCGGGGTGCTTCCGGCTGCTTCATCCTCTGGCTGGCTGCCCTCGTGCCCGCCGGCGATCTCAGAGTCGCAGTCAAGCGCCTCATAGATGGTCGGCAGCGTGGTCTGCTGGCTGAGGCGCTTGCGCAGGCCCACCAGCAGCGGCTGCGGCATGGAGGAGACGTCCACGTTGTTGCCGAGGTCAACCCAGGCCAGGCAAGGGAACTTGTTCATGTCCTTCATGGTGTCAGTCAGCTCCTTCATGGTGGCCCGCGTCAGCCGGTTGCCGTTGAGGGACAGGTGGGTGAGCTTGGGCAGCGCCCAGAGGAAGGGCAGCAGCAGGCGCACCATGTCGTCGTTCAGCTCTGTGAAGCTCAGGTCCACCGAGGTGAGGTGGTCCCCGTTGTTCTGCAGGTAGTAGGCCATGCGGTGGACATCCCGCATGGTCAGGGGGATCCCTGACAAATCCATGGAGTCCTGGCTCACCTTCTTCTGCAGGCTGGTCTTCAGGCTGATGGGGGAGAAGGGGAGACAGAGCCATCATTAAGGGGAGTGCTCCGATCCACCTCAGCCAAGGGAGAGAGCACTTGGGACAGGGAGAACTCATTACCAGCATGGGCTGGAATGTTAAGGAAAGGGTTAATAGAGCTCACTGGGGAAATGAGCATTTGCACCATACCTCAGGGCAGGCTGTCCTGGGGCTTTGCTGTGCATTCTCAGCACTTACACGTGAACTTTACCAGAACTGGCTAAACACAGGTTGCTAAAGTGTCTCCCACTAGCAAATGCCAAAGGGTTTGTCTGTATGTGCCCATACAGGTGCTCATGCATAGAAAGCAAAAATAACCAAGGCAAGCAAACTTTCCAAGAGCCCTGGTTTGCACTGTGTGGGGGCTGTTGGTGAGCCACCTCTCCAGGTGAGTGCCAAGGCCTGTGCTAGAGAGGAGAGCAGTGTTAAACCTCTGAGAAATGGATGTTTCATCAGGAAAACAATAGATAGGCAAACTGCACTCCAGGAATGGATTTACTGCGTGTCCCTTTAAAAGCCTTCACAAGCAGCACTTAGTCAGTAAGCAGCACCAGTGGCTGCCTATTTGGGTCTCTGTGGTCAGCAGATCATTTGGGATCTGCTGCAGCTATGAGGAGGCGGGGAGGGCATAAGGGTGCCAAGAGGTGGCTTCAGCCATTTCTTTTGTCTGCCTGGCTAGGGGAATGAGGAGGAGGTAGGAAAGCTGTGTTGTGAGGCTGCTGGGGATGCAAAGGGAGTGTAGTGTGGTGTGGACTGTGAGTTAGTAAGAGTGCTGTGAGAAGTGGGAACTGTGGGGCTACAGGAACTGCTGGGGGATGCTGTCACAAAATTGAGTAAAAACGTGTGTTGGTGTAACATAGGAGAACCTAATCCCTTAGTGCAAATTGTGCTAATCTTGCTGCTCTTTCAGACACATCTTGCCTTAAGGACATGGGAGCCCTAGTAGGACCCCCAGTCATGTGCTCCAGGGGGGTCTTGTAAGTGCCTTATTGAGCTTGGGAGGATCAGGGTGGGCTAAGCATTAACCACCACTTCGAAGGTCCCCACTCTTCCTATCTGGCTCTCTGTAGTGTCCTGCACACCTGTGGCACAGCCAGTCCCTGAAAGCAATGGGTACATGGGCACATGCAATTTCCTCGGAGGAGCTGCAGCACCGCAGGAGCTCCCGTGGCAGGTGAGAATGTCCCTACAAGCCTCAGTATTGCCAGGCTCTGCTGGAGCTGTGCAGAGGATGTGGCACTGCCTCTGCAGCTTTGCTTTACATATGCAGTTCACGGCATCCTAGAAATTTCAGCCCTTAATAATCCCCTATAAGCATGTGTTGGCACAAGGGAGTAAATGTGCACCGGTGCAGGCAACAGCCCTTTGTGGACATAGTCAGGCACAAACCTGCAGCTGCACTTCCTTGTAGGAGCGTGAGGCAGAAAGACCTCGTGGCCTGCCCTCTCAATTCTTAAGCCCACAGATTCCCACTCTGGGTTTAGCAGTACTTTGCTCAGGTTACTTCTATGTATCCCTGTATTTCCCATGGGAATTCACTGTGCAAGGCTGAAACCTTATCTGCAAGCATGCATTTGGACTAATGAGCTCTCATGGCAGAGAGCTAATAACAGCATGAATTAACTTCTCTTCAGACCTAAAGTATTGTAAGTAAAATGTATAAATTATTAAATATTTACAAATCGGATGACCCACACTACACCTCAGTGGATCACAGGAGGGGCAAGGGGAGCAGGGCTTGTCTGTATGGTCAAACAGCAGGGACTGATGTGCAGGGGGATTTTAATTGGTCTGAGCACATGAGAGAGGTCACCAAAGGGCCCTGAAGATGATACTTGATATCCCTCCACTATCTGGGCCCCAGAGATGGGAGTGTGAAGAATTAATCCACCACATTGCTTGTAGCAGCAGTGCAGCTCTTTTACCTGCTGCAGCAGCAGTTGTGAACTGTGCATGCTGTGGTCTGGGTGGCACTGAACAAGTTTCCCTTTTCCTGCTAATCCAAGGGGTACTTGAGATCAGCCTGGGCTGTCTGGAAGCTATATTTCTTCAACTCTCTCTCGAAACAATGTGTGTGTTTTGGTATAGTTTGTCACTAATCATGGCAGTGGTGTAGCACAAAAGAGGGAGGGTTCATCTTGAATGAAATTTATCAGGGACCAGCCTGGAAGCTGGAAACGTCTCAGGTTTCCCCTAGCACAACAAGAGTTATCCTCTAAGCCATGCTAGGTATTTTATCTGGGTGTTTGATCTGGAGTACTTGTTCTAGCAGAACAGAGCATCCAATGCACAGTGCAGGTGAACCAGGGAGAAATGGAGTGTAAACCTGAGTGAACAGGGCAACTGTCCCCTGTATCCACAAGGGGCTGGTACAAGAAACAGAGCAGTCTTCTCTGGTCTGTAGGGGTTTAGAATAAGGCTTTCTCGGGAGTGTGGGGAATACAGGATAAACAAGCACAGAAACAAGCCTGTAACTCCTTCAGTGCCTGTTCTGTATGAACGCAGCCTGTGGCTCCTGGCAATTCTCTTCGCCGCTGCTGCCAAGCCACGGCAGATCCTGGGTGGGTGAGGGGCACAGAAAGGAGACGAGCACAGGGGCACCTTCCCCAGCCCTAAGCCTTGTGTCGGTCTGTGCAAAGCCTCCTCAGACCTTCCCTTCTCTGAAGCACCAGGGCACGGGCCCGGTTAGGAGTGGGGCTGGGAGCCAGGCTGGAGTGGGGACCGCTGGAGGGCACGTCTGAGCCGGCACCGCTCCGCTGCCGGCCCTCGGCATGCAGGTGCTGTTCTTCTGTCGCGTCTGCAGCAGAGCTTTCTTAACAGGGGGCGAGTTTGAAAGGCTCCTGGGGTCCCCTTTGGAGCGACTTGGCTCGGAGTGCAGACAGTGATGACTGAAGGGAAATGCCTCAAAGACAGAAGCGATGTGCTCTGTCTGTCCCCGCCCGTTGAGCCTCCCCTCCCGTGAGTGCCGTGTGGAGACTGCAGTCATAACTCACAGATCGTGCTGTTCTCACCACTACAGGTACCTTCTGCTGCTCTCCTCAGCAACGAGCCAATACCCCAAGGAGGCTTTAATCAAGCAGACAAATTATCTTCCCATAATTGATTCTCCAGACTGGACTGCTCCTGGCTGAATGTGCTTAAACCCTCCTGTCCTGTGCCAGAGCCCGCCCTCCCTTCTTTGCTGGCTTGTTTTTCTTTCCTTTCCTGTGTTTTTTGCTGCTTCCTTTTGCCCTCATTGCTGTACCTGCCAGGGTGACTCTGGGCCTCCTCTCTCAGGACTGGGGGCTCCCTCCTGTGTTTAAGCTGTTCTCTTGCCTATAAAAATGCCTCTTGTAGGGGTGTGTCTGTAGGAGCCTCATCCTGGTGGACACAGCCCTAAGCTGCAGCCAGGTCCTCAGCTCTCTGGTAAGTGCTGAAGCATGAGATACAACACCCCACGCATGCTGTGAGCCCTGGCAGCCTCCTCCTTTGCCTGCCTGGTGTTTCTGTGCAGCTCCAAGAGGCACAGCTAAATCCCATCTCTAGGGCAAAGCAGAGAATAGCTGCCCACTCTCTCTACTGCTTTAGAGGTAAATGTGTCTGCAGTCAGAAATGGGTCAAGATGTGGGTAGATGCTTTACTCTGAATTATCTGACACTTGGTATTTTTTAGAGCTTTGTTAAGCTCCATTTCTTGGTGGGGAGAAGGGCACGATACACAGGGCACCAGGATCTCAGTCACTTGTGCAGCAGCTGAGAAAATATTAGGTTTATTTCCAGGGAAATGGGTCAGCTATTATCCCCTAATTTCTGCACTTGAAACAGGCTTTAAGATTGCTTCAGCTGCAGAAGGCTTTTTTCCTTTGTGTGAGATACAACAGCTACTTAGCAACGTGGCTCTCGATGCCCGTGGGACTCATGGACAGAGGCTGCAGAGCACGGGGGGCTGGATTAACCTGCTGCTTCTGCAACTGCTGCCCAGGGCACAGCTGTGAGGATTTGCATCTAACAAGGATCTGGATGCAGGGCAGCAGACTGTGTTTGTAATATCTGCAGCGAGCTTGGAGAGGAAACAACCCCCCACTCCCTCAGATGCCGGAGAAATGGCTGCAAGTGAGAAATTCTTGGAAATTTTGAGCAAGTAGCAAGGGCAATCAGCAGCCCATCCCCTACTGCCTGCCTGGGGATGCAGCATCCTGTGAGGAATGGTGCTGCCCCAGAGTCCTCTTTATAAGGGATCAGCACCCTGCTTGCAACCCTTGTGCAGCCCTGCTGAGGGACGGGAGCTCTTTGAGGTGCATCTCCTTGTTTCTCATGTGAAAGGTTTTATCTTGCATTGTTCCCAACTCCCTTCCTGGAGTCTGGCCTTTCTCCCTTTACAAGGAGGCAGTCTTCCTCCCACCCTCACTGCCACTTATCCCTTCCCTGGGTGCCGACTCCACCCCTCAGCAGGCATTACCAGCAGTCCCTAGGCTGCACTTTGAGCCTGGCCATGGACGATCCACCCTGGATCAGACAGAACAGGGGCCTGAGGGACCTGTGGGTGTCTGGAAAAAAGCCCCTCTCAGTGAGAAATATGGGCAGGGAAAGAGGTGAAACCATCTTGTGCTTCCCCAGGCTTTATTTTGGGATAAAAATCTTCCTCTTTCCACTAACACTCAGCCACTGTTCCAGCCTCCTGGGAACTCAGCTAGCATAAGCAAATACAGGGCTGTCCTGAAATGGGACAATTAGGAGACCTGAAATTAATTGCTAGTTGCTTGTCTCCAGGACCTGTCCCAAGGGAACTAACCCTTAGGCCATCTTCCAGGTCCTTCTTCGAGTCCATGACGCTGCAGGCTCAGCACATTTGGGGTTTTTCTATTAGCACTGAATCCCATCAATTTTGTGCTCATCAGCTGAATTCTTTGGTGGCTGCAGGGAAGGGGTGCAATGGCTCCTGAGTGTTGTTGCCCTGTTGGGATTATAGCAGTCACAGTGGTGTCTGGCCTCTTGTTAGCTTTCTGGGGTTTTGGGGAGCTCATTCAGTTCCTGGAGTCTCAGCTCATTTCCTTGTCTCCATGCTATGAAGAAAGGCTGGGAGGACACAGTAAGAGCCAGAATTTTGCTAACAAGGGGTGCTCACTACTTCATGCCTATTTCTCTGGAGAATTACCAGCTTTCTACCTCTCTGTCTTTTATTTTCACATTAAATTTGTCTCCAAATATAAAACTTTGCTGATGCCAGAAATCCCCATTAGTGTGTATCCCCTCTGTCACTAACAGGCACTGCCAGCAGTGGCTAATTAGCCATGAGTCAGGTATCTCTCAGTTGCTCTTTCTTGCACAGAACCTCAGGCATGTCTGGATGGCTTCCCTGCTTTCAGCAGTGATTTAGGGAATGGATTCTGAGCTTTTTTATTGCCTACTTAGCATAATCTGCTTGCTTTGCTTCCCCAGTGGCCCAGGGTGCTGCTGTGCAGGGCTGGCTTTAGCTGCCTCTAATGCAACATGAAAAAGGAAAGAGAAGCCTAAAAAGGACTGACCTAGACTAACCCAGCCCCAGCTGATCTGAGGCTGGGCCTGGCCCTGCTGTGAAGGTGGGGCAGTGCACAAATAGGTCACTTCCATGAGAAGTCCCTTAGGCACATCTCCTTCCTTGTGCCTTGTGTCCAGCTCCTTTGACCAGTGTGGAGAGGAGGCAAAGGTAGCCTTTCTCCTATCTCACCCCTCTGCAGCTGGGCTGGGACAAGGAAATCTGTAGTTGTTAATGCAGCCATGTCTCTCTCTTCCTGCCTCTGCTGGTACTTTGTCCTTGAAGGTGTGTTCAAGAAAGTCGTGAACCCTTGGCCTTCCTCCTGCTGCCACTTAACCTGTCC
The DNA here is from genome assembly GCA_013401135.1 of Cettia cetti. Taxonomy (NCBI): domain Eukaryota; kingdom Metazoa; phylum Chordata; class Aves; order Passeriformes; family Sylviidae; genus Cettia; species Cettia cetti. The sequence continues at coordinate 19,513 of VZUI01079905.1, forward strand.
AAGGCCTCAGGTTGTTTCCCTTCATTATTTAGGCCTCTCCTAGCAAAGCAGGGAATGAGGCTGCCTCCTTGCTGTAAATATCATGTATTGACCATGTCCTTGTCAGGCCTTCAACTGGGTAAGAGTGACAAAGGCACAATCTCTGCTGATTGCTTTTCACTCCCACCTGCCACCCAGCCTCTGTTACTTCACTCACTGCCTCTCCATCAATGTCCTGCTTTTCTTACCTGCCAGTCTTGGCCATTCTACTCCTGACTCTGACAGGGCAGCGTCAAGCTGCTGGGTGACCTTTTCTGCCACCTCTGACAGCCCTTCCAAATGTATGGGCCTCTGGATGCTGCTGGGAGCCCTCCTCAGGACAGTGTTTGGGATGCTCTGCACTGTAAGATGAGGGCACAATTCCTGCCTCTGTCCACAACTCATCCACCAGCTCATGTCTGTCCATCTGGCATCTCTGTGAGCAGCAGCTTCTTGGAAACAGTGTGTGGGGCAGTTCCTGTGCTCCCATATGATGTTTACCATGTGGCTTTAGTTAACTGACTTGGCTTCCTCTCCCTAAAGCAGGAATGGTGGTGCCTGTTTACCCTGTTGCATAAGGGTGACATGAAGCTGCAGTTAATATTCTCCTCATGCCATGTGAAGGCTGGGATCTCATCTGCCAGAACTGTCAGCCTCAGCGCTGAGTGATGTTTTCAAGGAAAAAAAACCCCAGATCTGAAGCCCTTTAGAGCTGTTTCCTTGAAGTCCTCTAGACACAAGTGCTTTCACTGCATTCTAAAAGTGCATCTAATGCTGCAATGTCTGGCCAATGCACATCAGTAGCAGAAAGGGAGCAATAAGCCCAGAAGGGATACTCTGCTCTCCACCCACTTTGGATTAGCCATGATGAAATTCACTCAGATGAGCAAAGTAAAGCTGTGGTGAGATTTGTGAAAAGGAAAGGCCATATGTGTGTGCTCTGGGAGTTAACTCCATACACACAACTGCCCTTGCTCTTCCAGAACCAGCCACTGTGTGAAAAATCAGGGGTGCTTTCTGTCACAATTATAAAGCTGTGTCTACTGCCTGCTTTGTGGATTCAGGTTTGATCCTCTGCACTCAGGAATGGAAGTAGTTACACTGAAGTAGCCAGCTCTGGGGATGATGCAAGTGGAAGATACATTAAGGTTCCCTGACACGGCCTTGCCAAAACAGTTCAGTTGTAATCCAGAGCTTCCTGATCACAGTACCAGACTGTGATCCAGCTCTCCAGACAAAGGCTGTCTTCACCTGATACCCTTTTCCCTCTGTGCTCTGAACTGCAGCCCAGTGTGTCTGGCCCTCAGAAAATAATACACCCTCTGGGTCCCACCCTGTTCTGGCAGCAGATGGTGACAGTTTTCTTGAATTCAGCATGGCAGGAGGCCCCAGGAATTCTGAAGACAAGAATTAATAACATCTAAAAGTTCTGCATCTGTCAAAATGCCACAGATGTGTGACAGCCTAAAAGGTCTACGTCTGTATAAAGGAGCATTTCTTAGTCCATTACTCTTTACACACTAAACATCAATTTAATGAGAAAGTGAAGCTGGAGTTATACAACACTCTAGGATGTATTCAGCTTGTTAAGTGGGAGTGATCTATACAACTGTAAAATGGTGCTAAAACTAAATTCCCCCTAGGATACGAAGGATTGAAAATTGTGCAGTAGTTATGCTAGTCCCTGCTGCAGGAATCTTATCATCCAGGTTTTGAGCTTTTAATTTTAAAACCCCCAGAGTAAATCTGCAAGAGCTCATCTTCCTAGTTTGGTTAGGCAGCCAGCCCAAGTAGGGCAGAGCCAGTGGGGTGCAGGCTGTTGGCTGCAAACCTGAGACAGGATTTTGCAGGAAAGGAGCCCCCTCCTTTCAGTGTGGCAAACTTGCCTGAGTATCATCTAGGCAGCTGAAAGTCTCTCTCAGACTCTGACTGCACAGTTGGGGAGTGCAACCCTTCCTATACAAGGCATAGAGCCCCTGCAAGGAACCCACAGGCATGGATGCAGAGGGCAAGCTGCCTCCCAGCCCCACCTTCAGCAGTGTAGTCAAGCACAGAAACCAGACAGAGCCTGGGCTGGGCCTCCTGCTCCCTCCAGCTGCTGCTGCACTGAGTCCATGGACCTGCAATGAGCTTTCTCCTTCCACATCTCTCTATGGGCTCTGCCTGTGCTGAAACAGCAGTGCTTGAAGAAATGTCTTATCCTTTTTGCTTTACCAGCTCATGGGTGGCTCAGGTTTGTACCTGCTGGATGTGGGTGTCACTGAGAGTAGCTGGGGATGTAACTACTGTTAGTTTGTTTGTGACCCACTGGTTTGGCAGTGGGGACAAACACCTGGTGTGTGATCTGACTCCAGGTCCTCTCCATCTCCCATAGCACATCTCCATAACAGCCCAAATGTAATTAAAACCTGGCAGATGCTCCAAGCTCTCTGTATGGCTCTCTAATTATCTCCTGGACCCATCTAACGTGCTGCCAGAAAGTAGAAATTGCATTTCAGAGAACAAGGGAATCCAGCATCAGCTCTGTGAAAGCCAGATGCCAAAGCCCAGGAGGCTGCAAAAGCAAGAGGAGAATTTGGTTTCTGAATGTGGTCTCCATGCCCAGATTCCTCCCTGCTGTCCTTAACCCCCACTGGATTTTAGAAATTCCTTCAAAGCATTGCTGCTACACCCATGCTCTTTACAGGACCTCAACAGCAGGAAGGGTGCAAGCCAAGGGCACAGGGTTTGAGACAGACACTGAAGTAAAATCCTCCCACTAGCAGACAGAGGGAAGTGGAGAATTTGGATCACATAAAAACAGCCTGCCTAAACAAACTTAGCCCTTGGTATCTCCTAATGAAGCAGCTATTTCTTGCCTTCCTGCTACTGGCAACACCCATTTTCTTGCAGCGGCCTCAGATGCCAACTCTGCAGGCGTCTTTTGCTGCAAACTGCAAACCATTTCATCTCCACACTTAAAAGAGGAAGCTCTGCTCTGTTAAATATTTAATCAAAATTAATTTGTGCCTTATGTAACACATTGTAACTGGGTGTGGTAACCAGGCAGGGCAGCCCATTTTAGACCTATATTTCCCTCCATTGCACGTTGCCTTGTTGCCCCTGTCCCTGCTTGTGCTCACAGATGTTCTGTACCTGGCCAAGACTTGGGGCCTGACCCCTCTATATGGGGTGCTCACTGGACCCAGAGCTCTCCCTCTGGCCACAAACCTCCTCTCTGTTGTTACTGTGTGATGGGTTTGCAGCAGTTTGCAGTTCCTCTGCTGTCCCCAGGCTGGGCAATCACAGGGAACACTTCCAGTTTGACTCCATCCTGAAGTCCAACCCAAGAAGAGGTTTGCCTGCAAGCAGGAGTTTGGAGTCCTGAACTTTTTATCTTTAAACTTATCTTGGGAGGGGACAGGGATGAGGTCAGAACTGGCATTTATATCCTACATCTCCAGTATTCTGCAGGATCCTATAGGAAAAATATAGGGTCTGGAAAAGGATTCACTCGGCTCTGAAACCTCAGCATTGTTCTGTGCTGTGGTTAATACCTGCAAAGCAGCACAAGCAGTCCTGCCCTGTGGGATGCTGGGGTGGGAGCACTGGGAGTGCTTGGCTTCGGTGGCAATGTGGGGCTACAGGTGCAAGAGGCAGATGGCCTGGAAATCATGGTATTAGGGATTTTATTCCTTAAGAGGCACTGGGAACCTGCCTCTGAGTCAGAATGAGAGGTATGATGGAAATGTCAATTCCCATGGTGGATTTTTTAAGTTGCTGGCACACACATCAAAGACCAAAAGCATCAGAAAAGCCCAAGGCCATTCTCAAAGTGCTGCTGATTTTGCATTTCTTTTCATCCAATCCTGCATTTATTCCTGTGTAGCTAATGGGGCTGACATGAGCTCTTTTCTTAGTCACTTCTCTGTCTTTTCTTCAGCAGTGGTGTATCTCTGTCACAGAAACAGGGTTTGCTCCAAGAAAATTACAAGAAGAGGGATGGATTTAGAAGACATGGGGATTGCTCTTTATCTGGGCAGAAAAACCAGCAAGTGTCAAGAAGGAGGGAACAAGTCTGGGTGTCTGAATACACTTCCAGCAGTGGAAGGCAGCTGCCATCCAGTAGCTGTCAGTGACCAACACACTCTGAGTTGGGTTCTCTGTCCATCTGCACCATCCCAGGGCCCTCTCCAGGTGCTGGCAGAGAAGTGGGAGGTAAGAAGGATGGTCACCTCTCTGCCAGCCACCCCAGAGTGCTTCCTGCTGAATGGGGTTGCTCAGCTGGTGCTAGTGCCTTGTAATGGGAACTTCTCCCACTGTCAGGGAAGCTTTAAACTAGGCCAGGGTGTGATGCAGAGCTGGGAACAGCTCGTTTGGCACATGGGTGTCTTTGCAGGCTGGTAGCCCTGGCCAACACCCTGCAAGCCCTGCAGGAGGGTTGTCTGTGCTGTGCACTTGGGGGGATTGATTTCAGTGCACTTTGGAGAGAGTGAGGAACTGTAACACCACACAGAAAGGAACAAACACCAAAACAGATCAAAGCGAGGGGTGCTGGGGCTGGGTTGTGGAAGCGGCTGCAGCGCAGCTGCTGTGCAGAGTTGTCATCCTGCCTCTCTCTGAGGAGGGCAGTGGTGGCAGCTGGGTTGGTGCTTGGCTGCAGCACCGTTTGCCCAGGCAGATCCCCTGTGTGCCCATCCACAGCCCCTGCCAGGCTCTTACCACACTTGGGACTTCCTGCGGGGCATCCCGTGCCGGTGCCACTTCGAGTGCGGGGTCAGGTGGTAAATCAGCTGCCTGCAGATCCTGTCTGAGGATTTCCAGGGGTCATATTCCTGAAAGCAAAGGGACAACTTAGACTGCCTGCACCAGAGCAGAAGATGAGAAAAGGAGGAGGGCAGAGGAAGATGGGAAAGGAATAAAGATGGCAGTGGAGCAGGGTCACATATGTAAGGGAGGCAATGAAGAGGAGAGAGAACGAAAGAGGAATGGGGAGAAGGCCTGAGGCCTCTGCCACATGCCAACTCCTCCTGGGGTGAAGGAGGAGCAGGAGCCAGGGCTACACTTTCACAGCCTACCCAGGAAAACTGAAACCCAGAAGAGGGTTTCATTTTCTAGGGCTGTGGCAGAGGTGACTGGCAGTGCTTCATTGCAGGGACCCCTACACTGCCAACTCCTTGTGTTACAAGACAATGCTAAATTTCTATTAATTACCTTGTTGCCATGCTTCCACAAACTCTGTCTCTGGACTATCTGATATCCTGATGTGGAAAGGTCTGGAACTGGCACCCTTGTCCCACCCCCAAGGTGCTTCTTGCTCCTCCTGCAGGAGCACACTGACTCCACGACCTCCTGTGCTCTAGTTGGGAGATGGCAGGACAGGGAATTTTGGCTACTTCCCCATACTCCATCTTACTTCCTTGCAGTCCACTCTGCCACTGGAGGTTTCAGCTTGGGAGCTTCCAATGCCAGCAGTTCCCTCCTGCCCTTGCCCTAACTCATCAGAAAAGAAGGCACCCACATGGTTGCTGCCTTCCTGGGTTATTTTTGCACATGTTCTCTAGTGCCATGACTTGGAACAGAACCTCTTCCTCTGCTGAAGCAGAATGGCAAATGGCAGCTGCTGAAGGCTGGGACTTTTGCCTTCTCTATTGTATTTTCCAATTGCTGATAGACACTTGCATTCCCACCCTCAGCCCTCCAGCCATGGTGCCACATGTGCATTTAAGGATTTTATAGGTAAACACCCAGTAAAACTGTCAGGGAATGCACTGATTGATTCCTTACTGAGAGTGGTTAAAATGCTGCACTGGGGCCAACAGCTGCACTGTGACTTTGCTCAGCGGTCCCTGAATCAGCTGAACTCCCCAGGGATGCACTGCCAGCCTCTGGCAATTCTCCCCTGTGCCCAGGGGAGAGGGATCCCAGCCTTCTGCTCAGCTGAGCATCCCCTGATCCCCACCCCAGCTTCCCTGGAAACACCACAGCCATGCTTTGGCTTGGGTGCCTTGTTCTAGACTCCTGCTGTGCTGGCAGAGCTGCAGCTGGCACTCTGCTGTCACCTACAACAGCAAAGCTCTCCAAGAGGGTGCACGTGCACACCAGGCTCCAGTACAGCAGCTGGCACAAAGCTCTGTGAGCAATTGTTGGCTCACAGCTGACAGTTACCCTCCTGTTCTTTCCTGTGTCCTCAGTGATTTAATTTCCACTGACAGACTGGGAATTGCACTCAGCCTGCTTGCCTGTAATGCAGTTACACCCACCAGATGCTCAGCCAGGGTGGGAGAGGGGATGAGGTCTGGCATTGTTTCTGGGAAGGGCTTTAGTGCTGTAGGTACTGAATTTCTACCACCACTTAATTAAACTCAACATCTTCCTTAGGAATGGGGAAAATAATTTCTTATGTACTGGTACGTGTGTCAGTGCATCCAGAAGGCATGAAACAAGAGTGGGGGTGTAAGCAGGTGTACAAAACTGGAAATGTGTTATCTGCCAGACACATCAGAGTGAGCTCCCCTCCTGCTGCCTGCCCTGAGGGGCACTGCACAGCAGCCTTGGAGATGGTCTGGAAGAACAGCTGGAGAGGAGGTCAAGTGAAGTGTGGTTAAAGAGACTTTGCTGCTACAGCCCCCCCTTCCTTCAGATGCTTACATGAATTACACAGACATTACACTCAGAAAGATTTTTTATTTTTTTCAGGCTGCACTGCAGCCCAATAATGATGATTAAACTTTGGCTAAATGTAGTTTGTCTATTGAGACATGACTGGTTAATTGTTATCAGTGAGCCTCAGGAGACAGCAGAACAAGGTTAGAAATGCCACTAATCTACACCAGGCATTCAGTGTATTCCCTGGGGCACTGCTGCTTGCTCTGAGCTGTGTGTAGTTAATATCTCTCTTTGAATAAAGAAATTCACTCTATTCCTCTCCTTATAAAGCAAACATGACACTTGCCAAGCCTAAGGAGCAAATGGATACATTGCAAATCCAAATGTCTGTGGTGGCAAAGGGTAACAGAAATAGATGCTGCTTGTTGCAGTGGGACTGGGACATCTGTGATGTCTGTCTGTTCTCAGCCCTGCCTTTCTGTCTCTGCTCTCCTCCTCCTCTGAAGGAAAGTGCTGGAGCATGCAGGGATACTGTGCACCTAACACATTTACTTCCTGAACCCCCAGTGGCAATATATCCCTACAGCACCTTTTTCTACAGGGAACTCTGAGAGTTTATGGGGGGAAATAATGCTGGGTTGAGGTAGTTACATATGACAAAGGGCCCAGGAAGAGAGAGGTGGTTTTCCTGCAGAGATCTCTGCTCTCCTCTGCAGCCCCATGAGCACCCCATGAGCTCTAGCTCCTTTGAACCCCTGGGACACCAGTGATTATGGCTCTCTGCCCTGCCACTAAGTTTACTACAAGCACAAAAAGTAACTTCCTAGTATCTATGCACATAACATCTTTCAGTTACATTTATGTTCTGAGGTAATTTAAACTCATTTCTACAGAAATATGCCCCACAATGCATATGCTGCCACTCCCAGGGCACACAGTGCCTGGCTCTGGAGGACTGACTGCAGCACCAGCTGCCCCAGTAGGGCTCTCTGCACCAGTGCTGTGCCACAAAGCATTCACTGAGATGAGGAAGAATTCACCTTTTTGGGACATTGCAGATCTCTAGCAAGGCTCATCAGCAGGTCGTGGGAGATGGGATCCACCAAGTTGAGGAAAGTTGCATTTTTGTAGAGCACTTCATTGAGAAATGTTCCTTCCAGTCCTAGGTCCTACAACAAAAACAGTGAGTCAGGCACACAGGCTTCCTCAGAGCTATATCCATGGGATGTTCTGAAACCAGAAAGTAAACCTGATGTGGTGCCAGCTGGATGCCCAGTACAGGAAATTATCCAGCAGAGGTGAAGCAGCCGTGTCTGACCCAGCACTGCTGTGCTGGGGGTGCAGGCAGCCAGAGAGCTGAATGAGATGCAGTGTTAATTTGAGCTAGTCAGCCTAGGGCTGACCACCTTACTTCCACCTACCACAGGAAAGTGAGAATTTTATCATTTCCAGGCTGGCTGGAGCCTGGAGGGAATTAACTTCAGAGAAGCACAGTTTTGTCAGGCTCTATGTGTGAATCTGCTGAAGAAGCCAAGCAGGAAGGCTGGCTCTAAAGCTGCTTCTCCATTCTTGGCTTTTCTGGAAGAATCAGACCTTTCTCAGGTATTTAGATGCTGCCATATGCCCTGGTGGTGGCTGGCTGAGCAGAAGTCCCATCTGTATGAGTTTAGCTGTGCTGTGAATTTCTCAGTAAGAACTAAGCAATGGGGTGCAATGGTAAATTTAGAGGTGGCTTTACACCATAGACAGAGGAACTCCTCTTCCATTTTTCACAGTGTGAGTTAGGGGAACATCTGTGGTCTATGCAACTTATCTGTGTGGACCAGGGGATGGGGCACCTTTGGAGGAAACCTCAGCATCTTTGGGAACAAAAAACCTCACCAGGGCCAGATGGATGATACTGCAAAGAACTAAGATGTTTCTTGCTAAGAGGAAAGCAAAGAGCTAATATATTGACACAGTTACTACAATCAGAAAGTACCTCAGAGCTGTGAAAAACAAACAAATTATTTTTAAAATGGGGGAAAGAGAGATCACATATTCACATGAAAGCGCCACAGGGGAAAAAAAATTACCCTAGGAGTAGGAATGTAGAACAGAAAAACTCCCTAGTAGGGATAGTGCTGGGTTTGATTCAGTTGAAAAGGAGGGCTCAGCTAAGGGAGGAAACGTCTTCTCCCCATTCTGAATGCAGCTGACAGGAGAAATGAATAAGCAAATGGGTGCCCCATATGTTCACACTGCTCTACTGAGTGTGTGTTTCAGGCACCACCCAGTGACTGAGAGCTAAAAAAAAAATTGAGTGAGAGGGGGAAAAAAGCTGGATGTATGCACATACATCACCAACAGGGGCAGAGCCATAGCTGGCAGAGGTTTGGGATCTTAACTCTAAGCACCAATCAAAGCCAGTGCTGTATCCTGCTCTGGATATGCTGGATTGAGCAGAAAGCACAATCCCAAAGAGACCCTGGCTAGAGACTCAGAAAGGGAAAACAAATTAAATACTTTACAGCACCATCACTCTGCAAACACAAAAGACACCCATAAGCAGGCAAGGAACCCAGGCAGTGGATCAGTCCTGAAGGACAGACAGCCACAGCTGGATATGGGCCAGCAGCCTACCAAGGCTTCATGCCAGTGTCTTCCCTTAACCATAAGGCTTCAGGGAAATGGAGCCTCCTACACCAAGTGTAATGTGCACAGATGAAGAAAGCTGCCGTGAGGATGGCATGGCTGGGCATGCAGCAGTGGATGTCAGAGCAGTAATTAAACTCCCCCAGTTGGAGCTATACCATTAAGATGAATCTGCATTCCCATTATAAATCCTGCCTGAGAGGGTTTTGCAAGTAATATAGCTGTAAATATTCACTTCACATTGATATTCCATAAATTCTTAGTCCAGAGGCATCTTCAGGCTCATCTTACTTATTTCCCTGTCTCCCTCCCTCTCTCTCTCATTTCTTGGAAAATTTTGTACCACCTAAAGCGAGGCTGCAGACAGCAGAATATTATAACTCTTGCCAGTTCAGTTGGCTTAGTGCTGTTGTCTTAAAAATGACATTTTGCCATTGTCTCAGCACAGGGAAAGCAGATTTTATCAGGCTTTTTGCTGGTGTAAGTCTAATGTCTCCCTGGGCTTCAGCTGAGTGATGCCCACCTAGATCAGCAGGGAGGCAGATCTGGCTTCTGCTGGTGGGCATTTTTGGGGCAGATGATGTGCAATGGAGCTGTCCAAGTGTTCATGCACAAAGCACATGTGCACCTGTGGTTTGCAGCTGTTCTCCATGCAGTCTTCTAAAATGCTGGGATCTCACATCTCTGTTAGTGGATCTGCTTCTGCCTGGCTTGCTTGCTTTACATTATCATACCCTCTGAACATCCTAGGAATAGTCTTCAGACCACAGGTCAAATAGCACTGGCAGATACATCAGCAGGGTACCCCTGCAGGGCTGGCAAGGGGGGTGTGTGCTGGAGCAGCAGGAGGCACACAGGGGATCCCCCTGTCCTCCGGTCTGGCTGAGCTGTCTGCTCACCTGAGGAGGCTGCAGTTCCAGTCCCACCATTTCTCTGCCTTCCCTGGGGTGTTTGCACCCTGGCCCAAGGCACAGTGATGAGGTGTGGTGTTAAATACCCCCCCTGTCCACTGGAGTGAACAAGGTATCTCTCTTTTTACAGGTAACAAACAGAGCCTCACCTGGGGCACATTAATCCGGGACTCCCGAGAGCGTGACACTGCCACGGTAAGGAGGGGCACGCCGGGGACCAGGCTAAGGGTGAATGTGGCTGTGGAGTCAGGAACATTTGTAAGTTAGAAAAATGGCTGATCTGAAGCTGACATTGGACATGTGAGGAGGACTGGTGGTGATTACATGACCCCAGACTGGGTGAGAGCTGGGGGTGTGGTACATGTCATGGTGTAAACCCTCTGTCTCTGGAACCTCTGAGCACTCAGTGAACCAGAGGCCTTGGGGTGTTGCTGGATGGGTTCCCATCTTGCTTGGCAGGAGTTGTTACAGGATGCATGTCCCACTGTTCTGTTGTGAGCAGATAGACAGACAGTCACTGTTTCAACATGGGCAGGCAGAGATGGGGACCAGGAATAACATGGGGAACTGGAAAGGCAGCAGGCAAAATGTGAACATTCAGGACATTGTAATTCTCAGGAGCAGATGTGGAGAAGCCAAGTGTTTAACTGATCCTGAAAGGAGCTTAGAAATTACCCTCCATTCCATATGGCCCTGAGACTGAGCACTCAAACCTGTCTGTTCACAGATGGACCTGGAGACCTCCAGGGTCTGTGGAGAGTTTCAGTGCTTCAGTCTCCAGGAGAGGCGCTGAGCACTACAGAAAATGACATTCTGTAGTTCCAGCTTCTGGCATACCCTAGTAAAGTCTGTTCATGTTACATTGCCACATCCATGAAGTGAGTGGTTGCCTCTCTTTCTTCATAGGATTCTTGCCACAAGGCCTCTCCAAAACTGCCTTTGAAATCTTATTCAACCCTTGTCTGCCATACTGGTGCACACACAGGTTCTCTGCTGTGAGTTTATCTGTCTACATGTGTGGCAAGAAGAGTGTGGTGCTGCTGACAATCTTCAAGTGAATGCTGAAATAATGGACACGAAAAGCAGAGATGTAATTTTCGGTCCTGTGAATTCTTACTTGTGAGTGTGCAACTTCTTGGTAGCCCAGGGCAGTGAGCACCACTGTCAGATGTGTTATAAAATCCTGGACATGCAGAGCAGACAGGGCTGTTCATGCAGCTCTCTGCAGCTGGTGTGGGTGAACAAGCATCCAGTGAGCCAGTCCCTGCTCCACTGCACTCACACCCACTTGCTACTGAGGCAAGAAATAATGTACGTACCCAAGATGAAGTAGATCCTTATCCAATGAAGCAACATGATAAGCTGGAAACTAATGGTGTTTTATGTCCGTATCAAAGGTGGGCTTTGTCCCCTGTGCTACCAGTTACAGAGCAGCCTCCAGTTTGGGGCAGCTGAGTTTGGCTGGAAAGTGATGGTGATGGAGGAGATGGCTGTGTTCCAGCAGCAGGGCTCTGTCCTCAGCATCGCTTTGGCACCACACTGTCTGCACACTGGCTGTTCTGTGCCTGAATGGCGGCAGACAGAAACATGCTCCCACTGATACACTGACCCCTTTACCTCTCCTCTAAGACTCGACTGTCCCAGAGGTCCCCTCCAAAACCATTTTGGGGTTTCCCAGACATATCTCAGCCAGTCTGGCTGAGTGGCCACAATGGGATGTGGTGGCAGTGGGGCGGCAGTGGCTTTTTTCTGGAGGGCATCAATCCTGAGACACCCGCAGGCTGGCATGGAGGGGTGTGGATGAGCACAGCCCAAGCTCGGAGCCCCCTTCTCCTGCGTGCAGCACAGTCCCCCTGGCAGCTCCCTCCCAGCGCCTCTCCCAGCCCCAGCAGCCGGGCCAGGCTCCTCTCGCCCAGGCAGCGCGTCGGGTGCCACGGTGCGGGACCGGGCGGGGAAAGGAGCAGGGCACAGAGAGGAGAAAGGCAGCACAAAGAGCCCCGCCAAGGAGAACTGCAAAGCCCAGCGCCGGGGAGGGGGCTCCTGCACCGCGGCTCCCTGCGCCAGAGCGCCGGGCGGGGGCTGCATCCCCTGGCCCCTGCACGGCCCTTTGTCCCCGTCCTGCCCTGCCCTGCCCTGCCCCGCCCGGGCCCGCATCTCGCATCCCGCATCCCGCACCCCGCGGCAGGTACCTTCCTAAGCAGCCGGAGGATGTGCACGGCGTGCTCCCGCTTGTGCTCCCGGATGGTGGCCTGGATCTCCCGCAGCCACCCCACCCGCCGCACGTAGGGTGCGGGCGAGGCTTTCCGCAGCACCCCGGGCAGCTTCTGCGGGTGCAGCAGCAGGGAGGAGAGGTGGAAGTCGCCCCGGCCGCTCTCCAGCCTGCCGGGGCAGGGCTCCTCGCCGCTCTCCTCCTCCAGGCTGCTCTGCCGGCTCAGCCGGGAGCCCATGGCCGCGCTCCGGCCGCGCCGCCGCCGCGCTCCGGACCGGGCGGGCTCGGGGCTGAGGGCCGGGGGAGGTGCCGGGGAAGGCGGGGGGTCCGGGCTGCCCCGCCCGGCCGGCCCCGCCCCGGCTCCCCGTGCTCCCGGCGCTCCCGCAGGAGCAACGCCCCGGGGCTCCGGTACTGCGGGGCTCCGGTACTGCGGGGCTCCGGTACTGCGGGGCTCCGGTACTGCGGGGCTCCGTGCTCGGCAGCCGCCCCCCCGGCCGGGCAGCCCCGCTGCCTCTGCTCCCGAGGCGCCTCCTCCTCCCGGGTTTGTTCTGCCGGGAGATGCTCGGTGGGGAAGACAAAGAGAGACGCGGATGCTGCCCAGACTGCTCCTTCCATCCAGGCATTTTGGGGAGCTATTATTCCTGGACAAACTCTTTGAACATCGCAAAAGGTTATCTAGATTAATAGTAGTTCAAAACACACCATCTGCAGGGACTGCTTCTGTGGGCTGTGTTTTCTATCAGTCTGCTGTTGGATCCAGAGGAGGTGTTTTACTAATCTAGAAAGTGGCAGAAATTTTGCCCACCACCCATCATCTGCAACTGATAGTACGATGCTGGCACTGTTCCTCACCTGCTGTGGGTAGAACTGTTTTCCTTGTATGCATTCTTCCCTCCTCCAGCAGTGCACAGCAAGTTTAGCACATGCTTTTCTTCAGACAAAATCACTGCCATCCAACAGGATGGTAAAAAACGAAGCCTGGATCCCTTCTCCAGGCACCAAGATTTTGCAGGCAGCTCAGTCATGCTCCCAGCATAACCAGTGGCTTGGCCTGACCTACTTTTTGGAACTGGATCCAGAAGCTTACTTGTGTTCAGGACTATCACCACAGTGGAAGACTGACTGAGTCCTGCACACAGAGCAGGGGTGTCTGGTAGCTGTAATGTGAGGGCACACAGCTGTAGGAACAACCTGGGGCTCCCACTGCCTTGTGCATCCATGGACAAGCACCACCCAATGCATCTGTGGGAGAATGTTGTGGCCATCGGGCTCTCACTTTGGGGGAATGGGGATGGCCATGGCTCTTTGTGGTACAGAGCCTGCAAGGATCATTTTTCTTCCCAATCTTCCTCTGAGCCATAAATGGGGATGGAGATGTGGATGCTTTGCATTATGACAGCCTCTTTCAAATGCTCAACTGGTGACCCGTGCCTGGCTTGAACAGACAGAGACAAAAATGGGCTGGACTCTAAAGCAGCCTGGCTAATGCTTTAATTTTGTCACAATGTTTGTGCAGCTTTCTAACCATGGTAGGTCAGATTCTGAAGGTGCTTCTCAGAATTTTACTCAACTCTTGGTCAAACAAAAGTCCTGACTGTCCATCTGCCCATTAGTCCCCTCCCTGCTCAAAACACCTGCATGAGGGAAATTAGTATCAACAGATCTTGAGATATGGCAGAGACTGACTCAAGCTAATCCCATTGGGAGGGAGTAGATGCTGAGTAAGGACTTCCAGATCTGGTCAGAGAGCTTTGAGAAAAGCTGGGTCAAGAGAAAATCACTCATGGGGTGTGGTGTTACAGCTGCAGAATTGTCACTGGGAGCAAAGGCAAGGTCAGAAAGTGCAGGAGTGTCAAAGGAGGGGTGCACAGTGGCCTTTCTCTGCTGTCTGGCAGCTGCCACAGATCTGTGCTCCTGCCTGCTCTGCTCTGAGTGCCGCTGAAAGGAGCAGCAGAGATAGTGGATTTGGAACCAAAGGATCAGTTCATCAGCAGAATGACTTTGTATGGCTCAGTTTTCTCACACCTTATCCCTGAGAGTCAGAAGGAAACACAATCTGCAGTTTACTCACAGTGGGGATGAAACCAGGTGGATTGTTCTGGGGCAGTGGGAGAAGCAGGGCACACAAGTGGCTCCGAGGATGGCACCGTTACCAGGATACCCCTCCTCTGCATGTGACCTTGCAAACATCCTGGCACAGAGCAAATCCTCTTAACAAACAAACAATTGCAGGGGCAGCTCAGCTGTCTCCCGGCTGTGCTGTAGCACCGGGAACACTACAATAGCATGGATAATAGGAGCTAATGAGAAACACACCAGTGCTCCACTTGGCTTCACTGAAGGAGAATGCCTGGCCAGCAGCTCTCTGTAGACTGAGAGATAATGCTGCCCTATCTGTGTGCGTCCAAAGGGCACATGACAGCGAGTGGATGTACTTCTGTAGCTGAGAGGTCAGCAAGGGGAGAAGGCAGGAGTTTGCTTGGAAAGAATGGACTTTTCTGCCAGAGCCTGCATCCTCTGGTCCCAGGAGAGAGTGAGCCAGTAGGTGAGCATGCAAGACCTGGGAGATCCCAATCTACAGGAGTGTCCCCACCTTTCCTTCATCTCTGCTGCAGTGTCAAGAGCACTCGTAAACTTTACACAGAGATAGATCAGCTCATGAGCTCGTTTGGTACAACAGAGAGGGAACTGGGGTTTCTCACAACGACCACAAGCTGTGGGTTTGAGACTTGGAAATCCCATCCCCGTGGATATTTTAGCACCTCTCAGAAGAGTGTTATCTTGTTTCTGAACTGAATGCGGGGTTTATGGTGCTGCCAACTGCATCTAGCTGGGTGCAGCATGACTGAGTTAATTTTAACAAAAATTGCTCCTAACATGAGAAATGGGAAAAAATGGAAAGCAGAGATCCTATTCACTCCAAGTCTCTGCTATAGGCACATCTCCTTGTTGTCACCCAAGTGCCCAGGAATGGGAATGTTCCCAGTTCCTAGTCTTTTAGGCAAGTAAGGAGAGCTCAGATCAGTGCCAGGACAGAAGAACAACTGTACTGGATCAGACCACAGGTCTCTTTCCCCTGAGATCCTCAATTAGCAGTAATTAATAGAGGAGGATGTCCAGCGAGGAGGATAAAAACAGGGGGATGTAGGTCAGTGTGTTGCTGAGTACTCTCCTTACCATCAGCCATCCATAGTTCAGGAATTTCCTGAGATGTGGATCTCTGCATTTAATAGTCTTTTCAAGTTTTTCCTAAACCCTTTTTTGAGCCTGAGAAAATTTTGGGTATCCACAGCAACTTATGGCACTGTTCAGCTGTGTGAAGAAATATTTACTTTGTTCTGAATCTGTCACTCGCTGTTTTCATTTGATGCTTTTGTAGCTTAAATATTGGAAGAAGCAGCAGGCAGTCATTCCTCATTCATTTTCTCTAAGCCACTCTCAGATAAACCTCTGCTGTGCCCCCTCTTATGTTTCTTCTTCCCAAACTGAGGTGTTGGACTTGTAGAGAAACCATTTCAGCCCTTAGTTCACCCTTAACTACATCCCTGCCTCTCCTCTAGCCCTGCTGTAGCCTCTACCACACTGGGACAGCAGCCTGGGGCTGCAGGTGCACCCTGCAGCTCCCTGGGAACACACTGGGTTTGTGATTTTGCTCTGACTGCCAGCACTCGAATTTTTCTGATTGCGCCTGAGTCTTGAGCTGGTGCTTTCACTAAACACTCCTGCCTTGCTCTTGCTATCACTTGGCCCCCGTGACTCAGTTTCCCATGAGTAGGCTGGGGAGGGGATAATCACTGCTCACCCCATTTATGAATTCACCCTGGCAGGCATGGTCAGGGATTTCCAAGGCCTCGTTTCCACGTTGTCCCTCCCTGCAGGGTCTGTGCGGCACCGGGCTGGGGGTTTGGGCTCCCATCTCTGGCTGGGGGAGGTTGTGGCCTCCTCCCCGACCCGGCCAAGGGGCTGCCTGGAGAGTGCAGTGCCTGCTGTGCCCCTGGCCGGTCTGTGCAGCGCTCAGTGCCGCAGCACTCCCTGCGGAGCTGCGCGGCCGGCGCTGGAGCCGCTGCCCTTTCCCCGGGCACAGCCGCGGGGCCGGCGCTGTGAGCGCAATGCCAATGGCCCCTGCCCGCTCTCGGGGCTGCTCGCATTTGTATGCTGGTCAAGCTGCCTTCCAATGACAATCCTAATTATGTTTGCCTTGTGTATGATGAAGGTTACATTTCTGACTGATTCTGCCGGGCTGGAAGCGTAATTGATTAATTTAGTGCTTAAGAAGGGAAAGAGGATTAAGGCGGAGGTGAGGCTGTGCTGCCAGACACTGCATTGACTGCCTCACACTTTCACAGCTTCAGCTTTTGTTTGCCTGCAAACCAGCTTGTCTGAGCTCCCAAGTTGTTGTTTCTGGTGGCTCTGAGCTTGTTGGCAGATCCCTCAAAGCCAAGCCTCCTGCTGGGAAGGGAGCTGTGGCTCTGGAGAGATGCATGCAGAGAGCTAGGGCAGGCTCCAGATTTAATTCCATTGTATCTAGGGGCAAAGGAGCTTGGTGTTTGGCCATGAGCTGTTCATGTGGGAGCTCCATATCCCAAATACCTGTAAGCTCTTGACTGAATAAAGCAGCAGACCTGCAGAAGGTCCATCTGTCCATGACAGTGCAGTTTGGGGGAAAGAGTCCTCTTAATGACAACCATTAGGTTAATTTCTTCCTTGAATCTGCAGAGTGCATGGAGATGGGGAGATACAAGATGAATGCAGCATCAGCTGGGCTGTAGTCTTAGGGACTTCCCGCAGCACCAGTGCTGGAGGAAGCAGCTGCATGCAGGAAGTCACTGCTGGGGCTCTGCATTTGATGGAGAAATGGTAGCAATAGCCCATGTAACATTTATTATGTCTTAAAAATTCTTCTTCTTCTTGCAGCTGAGGCTCTCTTTGCAGCCCACAGGCCCTTGGTGGTGTTCTGGATCTGAGGCAGTCATGGGTTTTCAGAAGGACAGAGTTCTGCTACGTAATTATGGACACTGTCCTGCTCATTATAGAGCAAATTAATCAAGTTCTTGCAGTACCCATAAAAGCCGATTTGCTGGGCTGTATATTGCCTGCATAAGGAATATTAACCACCTCTGATCCTGTGGTCACAGTGAAATTGGACAACATTGCTGTGAGCACAGGGAAGGTCACCAGTCTGCTCACGTGGCATTACCTTGACTTTTAGCACAGGGGAATTCTGAGCTTCTGCTGCTTTCACAGTCAGTCAGTCAGGGAACTGAGATGCACGGGGGATTTCTGTTACCTCCATTCTGGAAGCACACTGCACCCATTTCATTTCGATTAATTTTATCTTGATTAAATTAAGGTGGGCTGTGCAGATTCTGTGGGGTTTGGGCTCACAGCCTTGCGCTGAACTGCTGCAGTGGCTGTAATCCCTGGCAGAAAGGCAAGGCAGGCAGCTCTGAAAGCACCACCAGAGATGTTCCTCACTCCTCTGGGAGCAGTGGGGCTGGCCAGACTCTCCTGTCCCAGTCAGGAAGGAAATCACACACCTGCATTGTGGGGCATCTCTTCCAGCCCTGTTGGGGCTTTCCAAGGGAGGTGGTGGGAAGCTCTGGCTCTTCTCACATTCTGCCCCAGGCTCACATCTCCCCTCTCTTTCCCTCCACCTTTTGCACCTCTCCACTGCCACCTGGACCTATGTGCGCTTTCCAGACACCTTTCCTGTCCTTCCCAACCCTCTGCTTTCCCCTGGCAGACTCACAAGGAAGGAAGGGGAGAGTCACTGGGAGCAGCAAGAGGTCTTTCAAGACAGCAGCACAAAGTCCCCTTTGTAACACCTTGTGCTTTTGATCAGCCTGTAAAGGGAAGCAGTAGAGTTAAAAAAAAAATAGCAGAGCAATGCAGTTAATGAAGCAAATGCTGGCAAGTGATACTTCCAGGGGCAGCCTGTGGTCCCAAGGGGCTGCTCTTCTGTTCAGCCACCTGCCTTTGTTTGGAGCACAGAGGTGGCTCTTGCCTGCAGATGCTTTCACAAGGCTGATGGGATGTGTAGGGAAAGGCCCTGGGACCTCTCCAGGCATTACCATACATTAGACCATTTAAGAAGCTGATCTAAGACAGGAGAAACATTGGAGGAAAGCCTTGCAAGGACATTAAAACTACCTTGCCATGGAGCTCTCATATTTCCAGCTTTTAAGAGGCAGAAATGTCTGATCTCGTAATATGTCCCTCTGGAATGCTTTTTTGTGTGTGTGTGTGTGTGTGTTTATGTGTGTGTGTGTCATAAAAATATTTCTGAAGAGCTTTTAGAAAACCTGGCTTAGAAGCTCCCCAGTTGAAAGCCATGGGCTGGAGTTAGTTTCATAAAAGAATCAAACCATCTTAAGCCCATGCAGGAGAGGCTGAAGGCAGCACCTGGTGCTGGTAAGCTTCTTTTGGAATTTGAAACCACTAAGCACAGATTATACTGGCTTTAAGCATCTTAGCAAGCAGTTCTAAACTGCTGAGAGCAACCACAGGCCCTCAGGGGAGGAGCAGGCACTGCAGGCCAGGCTGTGGAGTCTGAGCTGAGCAGACACAGGCCATGGAGGTGCTGCTGACTGGTTTGAGGGGTGGCTGCAGGGGAAGCTCAGTGCTCTCCACCACTGGCTCTGGCAGAGGGAAGCGAGTCCAGCCAGCACATGACACATGAGATGTCCTTCTGTTGAGGAGGATGGCCTGCCTGACTAAGGCTTTCATGTTATCCAAGGACCTCAGCACTTCTTAAAATGTGTTTACAGTTCATGGGAGGCCTGGAAAAGTGTCCAACTGTTTTTATTTCTTTTCAGTTTGACTATTTTTTTCTCCATATATCCAAAGATAAAAAGACATCTCTTGTCTAAAAAACTCCAAATGTTTGAAGAGTACAAGAAGCAGAACTTGGAGTGGGATTTGAAGCATTAAAGCCTTTTTTGAGCATTTCCTTCTCTGCCCAGGAACCTTTCAGGTTGTTACACACCAGTGACCCAGCATTTAGATTTAGATGGCTGTTCCAAAGCAGGTCTCCAAGTCTGTCAGTGAGAGCCCAGTGTGGAAGGGGCTTCTTTAGCTGATCTGTACTTCTCAGCTTCTGGACACTGGACTGGAGCTGTCCCCAGGATCTAGTACGAATCTCTCTCCAGGTTTTGCCCAGGTCACCAGTGTCACACACTTCAGCCTTTAAAAGCTAAGAGCCACTGAGCCAAACTGAACTACTGCTCTGTTAACAACATGGATGAATTTGGATTTTACAGTGCAGGCATCTGAATTACGTTTTGTCCCTCACCTACAACACTCTGAGGGATTCCCCCTGTGGGGTTTGACCTAGGTAATCCCCCACTGCAGTCTGCAGGGCAGTGCCACCAGCAGACAGACAGGAAAGGGCAGTGCTGCTGGAAAAGCAAACAGGCTTTTCCTTGGAGACTTGTCTGTGCCATTAATACCTGGCATCACTGAGCTGCTCAGCACAAAAGCTCTTTTGGGCTTTGCCAGGCTCAGGTTTGGTTTGGATAACACCCCTGTGTGCCACTTGTGCCCTGTGCACAGAGCTTGCTGCTCTCCTCAGTGCCACCACACACATGCTGTCCCTTGTGCCCTGCCATGGATGGAGCTGTTCCAGGCAGGCTGTCAGAGCCTGTCATCTTCACAAGAGCCATTAACGGTGTTAACCTTTGAAGTAAAGCTAATTTCTAGTGTCAGATCAGCAGAAGCTAACATACAAACTTCCACCTTTCCCTACTTTTTTTCACCATAGAAAGCGCTTTGGCTTTTTCTGTGCTTACCACAGCAGTTTTGTGTGGCTTAGCCCATGTTTGCCTCATGGCGTCAGTCCACACCGTTCATTGGTAAGGAATTCCATCCACACCTTAAAGAAATTGAGGAAGATGAGGTTGGGAGGGCTCTGGGGTGCAGGTCCTGCCTCAGTGATTGCAGGCAGCAGTGCTGAAAAGGAAGAAAACCAGGAGGAAGAGTGAGCTGCTTTAGAGGAGCTACCTTGTGACAAATGCTTAAGAGCAGTGACTAAGTGCTTCCCTCCTTTGCACCATCATCCCACAGGGCAAAAGAAAGGTGCTGGGGGACCACTCCCCAGAACTGGCCTGAACCCACAGGGACCATGGGGCACCTGGCCCTCGCTGTCTGTCTCCACACTCCGGGTATCAGTGCTCTTCATTGTCCTGGAGGTGATGACCAAGGTGCAGCCTCACACTGAAACAGGACAGGCCCTCCAAGGGAGGATTTCTGCTCTCTTTTTGACGCAGTTTGAGCCAAATATAGGGCTGCTCTGTGAACCAGGTATATTCAGTGAGCCTGAGCTTGGTGAGGAGTAGCAGATCGTGCCCAGGAGGCAGGGGCACGGATGCCACAGCCCTTGCCGGGCTATCCCGCTTCCCTGCAGCACAGGCGGCGCTTTGGCCGGACAGGACGGGATGTGAGGGGGTGCAGCAGGGCACTGGCAGCGGGGGCACCCCGTGGAAGGGACAGCCCGTGGGATGATGCTGCTGGCAGCGCATTCCCCGTGGCAGCAGCCCCCCTTGGGCCAGCGACAGCCCCCGGAGCGGCCCGCCCAGCCCGGGCCCCCCTGGAAGCGCCTCCCGTCTGTGCCATCTAGTGCCCAGCGCAAGAACTGGGACTGACCCAGCCTCTCACCCACAGGGGAACAGCCCGGCCGCTCTGCAGAACAGGCTCTCCTCTCCCTGGGCCAGGCAGGGATGTGCTGGGAGGACCCCTGAGATGCCGCACCGCCCGCATGGAAAATCCTACTTAGCTCCAGGTAGGACCGCAGCGCGCAGGTGTGTCCGTGGGGCGGATGGAGGGAGTGGCTCTGCTCGGAGGCTGCAGGTGAGATGAGGCTGGGCGAGACCTCGCTGCCAGAGGCTCCAGGTAGGGAGAGGAAGGCTTGAAGCTCTTGGGAATCCTGCCTCTGCTTTTCAGGCATTGTGTTCCTGTGGCGTGCTCTAAGGCTGCACACATGCTTTAAGGGATGAAAATAATGACCTTTGACTGGAATTCTCCTATTTGGACAGATTTCAATTCCAGGGGAGCTGCAGTTAGCTGTACTCGAGTGAACAGCCGAGACTGAAAATTCTTTATTTTTCAGTGTGTTGGGCATAATCTTTGTAATTTCTTGGGTAAGTTCCTTGTACTAAGTTGCTATTTTTTTTCAGAAGTTTCCATAGCTGTAGCTTCATTTGCCGGCTTTGATTCTTAATTCTGCCTCTGTCCTCTATCCTTTTCAAAGGAATACTTTTCCTCTTTACAGACCCAGTTTCATTTATAAGCTTGAAATAAGAGCCAATGAATCAGGAGCTAAAAAATTCTTGCTTCCTTCTTGCTGCATTTCCCCCCCAAATCTTTGTAAGAGATTTAATGGTGGTGTAAGGAGCTTCTAACTCAAACCCATCAATATATGTTTATCCTTCGTATTGATTTATCACAGCCAGGCATTACATATTTCTTTATATTGAATTTCATCAGCTATTATTTGCCCTGTTTCACAGATGTTTTCAAGATTTTCACAACTGAAATTTTCCTGATGTCTTTTGCTAGCTCCATATGTTATCCTTACTATTTCATTACTGGGCCACAAGTAAATATATTGAACATGCTGCCTCTGGCATCCATAGGACACCCCACTCAGCTTTTTCCACACGAAGTTTTGATCATTAATCCTTCTTTTGTAACTTGCATTGGATTAAAAATGATCACCTGATAGCTGCTTCCCAGGACATCCTGTTAGTGACTTTAGGGAGTCAGTAGTAAAACTATTCAAGGAGCAGATGAGTATATCCTTGTTCTTGGGATCACATCCAGTATCTGTGAGCTCTGCTCCTCTTTGCCTGTGAACTCCATCTGTGGGTTTGCCTCTCCAGGATATATTGCACAGGCACATTGTGCTGTTTCTGAAATGTAAAATTTCCTACTGATTTTTTTTTTCCTTGGTACTTAAGGCTGATTGCTTAGGAAGAAAAATCTTGGTAGCCCTTTCAAATATGAAAAGGTAGCAGTGCCCCTTAGCATCTGATAGGTACCTGGCTGTAGTGAAAGCTCGGTGGTTTTGGAGCTGGCATGCTTAGAGCTCTCCTGGGTGTGCTATTGATCTTGGCATGTTCCTGCTTTTGAAGGGACTGATCTTTGAAACTAGGCTCCAGGAAATCATTTAAAGATGTGTTTGCATCCTGCTGACCTCTGAAACTGTGAGGATTTCAGTGGGAAGGAAACTCATCTTGAAAGAGACTCAGTCTTTATCCGCTTTCCCTAATTAGCACTCCATCTTCCTGGAGGTGATGCTCTCCACAGCATCCCCTCAGCAACTCAAAGCCAGTCCAAAGCTTACCTGGTCCTGTGCCCTGAGAGCTCTGAGGTGCCTGAGCTCGGGGCAGGTGATTGCTGTGCTGTCCACACCGCTGTTTGCACACCTGTGGTGGCCCTTCCGCCAAGACCAAATATTGCAGAGGCACAGCTGGTTTTCCAGTGGTTTTCATAGGTCTGTAAACTCTTTTATTGCTGTCTCTCAGCTCTTTGGAACTCAGTTTCTAGGGCTTCACACCTTCCCCTGTGTAATCCACTCCCAGGTCTGTTGTGTGCCACAGTCAGGCTTTAAAAGGTTTGGGTGCCAGCAGGAATCCATTCTGTGGTTTGTTCCCAGAGCTGCTTAATTACCAGGGAAGCCTAAAATCTGTTTTGTATGAAAGCAAATGGAGGCTTGGACGGGCAATGTGATTTATTGCAATCATTTAGCACCAGAAACAGGTGCTCTCCACACCTCAGTGCTGTAACCCCAAGGCCACATGCATCCCTTCCCCCAGCCCCTGAAGCAGAGTCAGGGTGGGTGCCCAGCTGTAACTGGGGAGCTTTGGTGCAGGAGGGCCCCCTCCCCTGTGCTGAGGAGGTGCTTGGCCTTACCTGCATTACCTTCTCACAGCCTGAGGGCTGTGCCTGCACAGGGCTCAGCTGAGCCCGGTGCAGGAAGGGGTTGTGTGACAACTGTGTCCCCAAACGTCCATCCCAGCTTTAATTACACTGACACTGATGCCTGGGTGTAATTAGCAGTTGAGAAAATCTGAGTGTGATTTTAATAAGCTGAGAGTAATGCAATTTGTCTTTTCTGTAAGAGATGCTTTGCAAATAAAAGCTGTAATTAAAAAGCACATGCACAGGGCAAACAGCAACTGTGCTGTGGGTGTGTGGCTGCTCAGTGTGTAGCATGCCTGGCACATGGCCTGGCCTGGCACTGGGGTCCCCCTTTGGGGAAGTCTTCATGCTGGGGTTCCCAACAGAATGTAAAAACTGCAGGATTTGGTTCAATTGTGGCTTTTACAAAAGGCTCTTCCCTGTCTTCACAGAACCCCTTTGATATTCTGTTGGTTTTTGATAAGAGTAAGTCTCCTGGGTGTCATCCTCCCAACTTCTTTTCGTTCCTGTCACTATTGTGTTTCTGTGTTCTCACCCATGAGCCCAAATTAGCTCAAGGCTGGTGGGATCTCTGTGGCAGAGGCCAGGGTGGCATGGGGGGAGTCAGGAAGCCTTTTCAGGAGCAGCCAGCATTTCTGGTAGCCTCAGATCTGAACAGCCAGGCCAGGCTCTGGACTCTGCCTCTCTTTCCTGCTCCTTCCTGCTCTCTTAAATCCGTATCTATAAAAATAATCTCTTTTATCTAGTCTTCTGAATCTGCACAATTCTGTCCTTCCCTGCTGGAGTTCAAGGTTCATTTCTGGCTGTGGGAGCTCTCATAGAGGAGCTATCCTGTTAAAACCCAAGGTCTGTTTCCCACAAACCCCCATGACACATCAGGCTGACCTCACCAAAAATTGTTCCTCTTCCTCAATGCTGTGGGGCAACTGTGAGGGGACAAGGTGGGAGACAGAGGCACAGCAGCTGTCAGAGAATGGTTTTACCCACAGCATCAGAGGGCCAGAGCTGTTGGCTGACATGGGGAGGGGCTGAGTGGGAACATTGCTCCAGCCTGTGGGAAGCTCTTCTGCCTCTATCTGCAGGGGAAGGTGAGAGCCTTTCCCAGGGAAGGCCACTCTACCCCCTGCAAAAGTCCATTTGTGATGACACTGTGGTCCATCTGTGATGGTTGCTGTGGCTCTCAAAGTTTAGGAGGTGTCTGTGTTTGTAGTACCCTTCCTCTCAACCTGTGGGATGGCACCCCGATCTTTGGGGGTGCGTTGCCTGTGGTTTCCCACGCATTGCCATTTCTCCCTGGGAGGGTCAGGGGGTCGAGGGGCTCAGGTTGATAGAGGGGGGTTTGAGCAGCTTTGTGCTGTGCCATGCAGGTGTGACTGGCCCACTCTGCCAGCTAATTGCAGCTCTGGCACATTGGGCAAACAAACCAAACCTTCCCCAGAGATCATGTGGAGAGACATGGCAAAGGCATCTGTGGCTCCCACTGGCAGTGGAAATGGGAGCAGGTGTGGGCTCAGTGGATGGAAAGGCACCAGCACCTGCCCCATGCAGCCCAGAGAGGCTGTGATGTAAAGGCTCAGCAGCCCCTGTGTGTGGTATGGAGGGGAAGAGCTGCTGGGGCTGAGCTCCTGTGCAGGGCTTTGTGTCAGCCCCTGCTGCCTGTGTGCTCCTCCCAAAGCCAAGTGTGTGTTCCCAGAGCCATGCTGGCACAGTCTCTGCCTCCAGCCCGGCTGGCCTCCTCACACTTTCCAACATAGGTTCCAAGTGCTTTGAGGCAGAGGTTTGTCATTGTGGTCTCTCATGAGCAAATGGCCATTTCTGGTGCCCTTGCAGCACCTAAACAAACAAGCTGTGAAGGAGACTGGGACAGGCAGGAGATGAACCAGACAGGGACTCTTTTCTCTGATCTGTACTTGAGATGTGAGTCCTGTTCTCCTGGTAGCATGAGGCATCTCTCAGGACAGAAGACTTGTTGGTGTTTGAGCACCTATCCTTTCCTCAGTCCTGTTTATGCTCTGCCCAGAGAAGGAGATGCTGCAAGCAACAAACCTGCCAGATTTCTGCATTCAGATGCAGAGGCCAGTCAAGACAGGCTTCTTTCTCTGGAATCTTCTTTAATAGGAACTTTGTGACTGCCCTTCTGGACAGCACTGAGTCAGTGATTGCAGTGAATAGCCCGGGGCTGGGGGAAGCTGAACGTGCTCAGCTGCTTTGCTGTGGCTGAGGAGCCTGTTCTATTGTACAGAGGTGCCCATTGCACACGTGGGCTACAGCTCATGGTGTTCACCAAGACTGAACCTGTGCTCTGTGTGTTTCTCTCCTAAGGTCAAAACTCTTGGGTTGTAAATGGCCACACAGACATGAACTGTATTGTCCAAGCCTTAGTTGGCCTAAATGTGAGCCTGAAGCACTAGGGCAATGTTGGATATGCAGTGAGTGACTTCTTTAGAAAGAAAAAAATCATTTATTTCCTGAGGCTGTTGTTCTGGGGAGCAAACCCAGAAAATATGAAATGCTGAGAACCACTGGAATAAAGGAGCTGCCCATCCAGATTCTCATTCAGGGTGTGAGCTATCTTGCATGGTGTGCACCTCTCTAGTGTAGTGCTATATGAGCTTTTTGTATGGCTGCTGAGCACCCTCCTCACCTGCCCACAGCAGGGAAAGGGGTTCCAGTGTAAAGGTCCATGAAACTCTTGCTTCTGGGTGTTTATCCCTCAGATAGGTTTGCCCTCTGAAGCCTGGCAGAATGTATGTAGCCCCTGCCCACTCAGTGCAAATTAGAGCTTTATCCACAGCTTTCTCAGGGACTCAGTGGGATTTCTTCCCTCACAGCACCTAAGAGCCATCAGTGGCTGTTTGCTGGGTTGATTCCCACCACTCTGTGAGCTGAGTGGCTGTGCAGTGCTGGCAGAAGGCACCCCCAGGGCTGGGTAAGGAGGTTGGCAGGTGGGGATAACAGATTTGGGGATGGCTGCACTGCTGCTCTGCCCTGTTCCTCTCTGAGAGGCCAGTGCCCTGATCCTGCCATGTGGTCCCACGGAAACCTTGCCATACTAAGGTAACCTGGGACAGACTCTGGCTTACCAGGATGTGCTGAATTTTGTGCTGAGAGGTTTCATTTGTTGCTCCCAGAGCAGTAGAGCTGATCCTTCAGCAGAAACTGCTGAGAATGGAAAAAGAAGTTGGGGGGCTTTTTTAGAAGGACAGCTCTCACGAGGAGAAATTTGCATGGGCTGCACACTCAGATCTCTGTGAGTCAGTGTTCATTCATGTCCAGGAACAACTTCTGAGACTCATATCTCCAAGTCCTACTGATTCTTAAGCAGAATGGAAAGTGGACCTTGACTCTTGCTGGGCAAGTCTGTGTTCTTCTGGGTTTAGGGTATTCTTGCTTAGGTTAGACTTTAACAGTGATTAGTTACTCAACAACTTTTTGTAATAATCTGCAAGTCTTCCAATAAATGGCAAACATTTTGAACTTCCTTGCAGCTCCTCTGCTGCAATCTAATCTGCTGTCTTTTTTCACAAGGAGATGGAGCATGCTACCTTCACGTTTTATTAATTTCCTGTTTACAGAGGAGGAGAGACCAAAGCTGTGAGGAACACTGAACACAACATGCCATGGAGCTCTAGGCACAGTGCAGTAGATCAGTGTCAGCCTCTACCCTTCCTCTGGATTTACTGTATATATCAGGCATGTGACAGGGGATAAAGGTGATGTCTAGGAATATGGTTAAGGAATCTGGGGGGAAGATTCCTTATTCCAGCCCAGGCACTGACCTGCTCTGAAGCCTTGGACAAGATGTCTGTTGTCCTGTCTCTGAAGCAGGGATATGAATGCTTTTATCATGTGGGCCTGTAAGAATCCCTGGTCCTGATAGTAGCTTTAAAATGCTGTTAAGGAGTGAATTATTTTGTGGTGATGATAAGAAATCAGCAGTCTGGACAGGTTATGGAGTTTGGAGATCTTCCTGTAGATGCAGCAAGTACTGGAGGTTCATATTTGGTAGGCAGCTTTACACAGTCTCCCCTGAGTCTCTGTCTCTTATCACGAGTATCAGTGGAGAAATAGGGGAAGAGACCTATTATGACTCTGTTCTCCCTCTTTGTGTTTACAGTTTGGTTAGAGTTTACTTTGTCACCCACCCAGCATGTTTAGGTTGTCTCCAAACAATCCTGTAACAAACATGCTGCACCTTGAGCAAGTGGAGAGCTTTCCTTGGGATGGACAGGTTCTGCTGCAGTTGTGGTTGTTCTGAAAAATACCTGTTGGGTACAGATTCTTGTTGGATAAGGATAGCAGAACATTTCAATGTTAATTGTTTCGTTCCCAATAGCTCCAAAGCCAGCCCCCCCCCAAAAAAAAAACCAAAAAAACAAAAAACCCAACAGAACAAGAGGGAGAAGTCTATTGAGATTCTGTAATTTGCAGGAGAGTGCAAAAATAGCAGAGCAAATCTTACATCTGTAAGAGAAAGCTAGTTTGTCCTGGATCTAAAAAAAATCTCTTAGGCAGCATTCCTGGCAGTTAAAAGGGGTTCTCAGTTGTGTATCTTCTTTCAAGTCCCTTGACACTATCAAACTAGACCCATTCCTCAGGGTAAGAGAGTCTCAGACTGTGATGTGCACAGGAATGCTCCTTACAGTGCACAGGAATAGCTCCTTGTTGGGGGTTGGATTTGTTTCTTTTTTGCTTGTGGAATTTTTTCCCGGTGGGTTGCTAGGGAACTAATTTATGGGCACTTGTGGGTGCTTGACCAAGGCAAGGAAAGGACAGGGTGAGGGGCAGTTGCTCTCTACTCCTGGCATTGGGGAGGTCAGGTGTGGCTGCTGCTACTGGGGGAGGATTCTCGGTTTCTCCACTGGCTGCAGTCCTGAGAAAGTCTGCCATCACCGGCTCCTGGGCCCCGGAACAGCTGAGTCCATCTTCCCCTGCCCTGTTGGGCCGCCCCTGTCGTGCCGCCGCTGTTCCCTTGGCGCTGCTTTGAGGTTTTTCTGTGGCACTGTGTCTCCTCCCCTGCTGGGACATCCCTGCCGCTCCAGCTCCACCGCAGAGCTTTCTGCCCTCACCCACCGGCCCGGGATTGTTCCACCGTTCCAGCCTGGTGCTCTCACTGAGATCAGACTGCCCCGAGCTTTGTGAGAACAAAGCCCCTCGAGGTCTTGCCTGATTCTGTTTAGTATTATTGCTGTATTATTGTTTGTTTGCATTGTTATAAATACTAGTAAAGAACTGTTATCCCTATCCCCATAACTCTGCCTGAAAGCCCCTTTAATTTCCTAAATTATAATAATTTGGAGGGAGGGGATTTGAATTCCACATTTCCTAAGGGGGTCCTGTCCCCTCCTTAGCAGATACCTGTCTTTCAAACCAAGACACTTCTCTACTTGAGATGGCAGTGTTGTGTAGATAGAGGACATCTCTGGCTAAAATAATAACCTGTGAAGGGTAAAGGCACTGTTGTTCTCCAGTTCAGTTCACTATGCATTGCATAAACAGCCCTTCTTGGAAGAGTCATCCCCACATCTCCCTTCTCCACCCAAATCTGTGAATTACCCATGGAGGTTCCTGTCAGTGTGAGGTTTTGGTTCTCAGAGCTGGTGGTGTTTGTTTGGCTGCTGTCGCACGATCCTGTGGATCTTGGTGCAGTTCCTGGTGGAGGACAGTAACCCTGTGAATTCCACTTTGTGAAAGCCTGGACTGGCTTCTGCTTTTCCAATTGCCTCATCTGAGAGCACACAGAAACCTTTTCTTAGACCTGGACTCCCCCTTTATACAGCAATCACAGAGCTACTCAACTGATTGTTTATAACCTTTGAATTAGTCAAACCTTGTCCTAATGCCTGATGTGGCTTTTCATGGTCAAACAAGCCCTTCAGTGAGCGATCAACAAAAATTAAATAAAGGAAGTCAAAAATTAATTCTTTTCCCTTTGGACAGCAGTGATACATCCTTGAGAGATTTCCTCTCCATTCACAGGGTTCAAGATTTCCTCTGATGGAGAAGGGCAGGATGTGCCTCTCAAGAGCTTCCCAGGTCAGTGTCCAAGACACCACCATTTATGGGATGCACATTTCTTCTCCTCTACAGAGCTCTCAGCCCCTATAGCCATGGAGTTGGGCAGTGCTCCAGCACCAGCCAACCTGGAAGAGTGCAGGAATGGGGTTTTCTCTGTCAGGATGGGTATGGGGTCACCAGTGCTCTAATGCAGAGAGTGTTCTCCCTGTCAGGACTTATGCCAGGGGAAACCAACAACTTGGCAGAGAATTGTTTGATGCATGAAGAAAAGAAACAACTCTGCCAGTACAGATTTACTCCTGGGACTACCTAACATCAAAGTATTGTCTCCATCCAACTCTGATCTTTGCTCGCTCCCCACCCTCTAAGCTGTTCCTTTACCGTGAGAAAGTACGACACGGAAAGTGCTGGACCACTCTGTTCTCATCTTGCCCTGTGAGCCAGCAATTCTTCAGGGACAGGGAGGGGGAAGGGTGGCATGCCTTTACTGCTCAAAGATAGGGCTTCATTACATCACCCTCCCCTTCTGACCACTCCCATATATGAAGCCCTGCTACCACTCAGCTCTGTGTGACCCGTCTTGTTTTTGGAGTCCCTGCTCCTGGGAACTCTTGAGGAATAAGGGGCAAGAGAACCAGGCAGAAGCCCCTTCTTTTGGTGTCACTGGCTGAAGGTGGACTGCAACCAGGGAGAACAGAGCTTTTAGAGTAGTGAGTAAACTGCATGATTTTATCTTATAATCTCTATATTTTGGTTGGATTGGGGTGTGAAATAGAGGAGTTGTTTCTTTCCCTTTATTGCGTACCTTTCCAGCTCATTAATCCTATTTTATTAAAGGGTAGCTTTGTTTCACAAGCCTCAGGCTCAGGTCTGAAGAGCAAGTGTTTCTCTCTTGCAAGGATTGACAGGACTTGATCTACTGTGTTTCTTTGGATTGCCTCAGTTACCAAAAACAGCAGGGTCTCTGTCCAGGCAACCTCAAGAGCTGCTGAGCCACCCTTTAGGAGAGCTGCTGTGGCTTGACAGGGTCAGCAGCACATGGACTGATGGCTTCAAGAACGTTTGGGGTTTCTGACAGGCTGAGATCAGGGCAAGGAGCTGGAAGTCTAGTGAGCTGGGATCTCAGTCCCATCACTGGGGAAGACATTTCACCTCTGCCTGGCCTATCCAACCCTTTGAAGGTACTGTCTACCACCCAAGCTGATGTTGGTCTCTGCTCCGTTTTGGATTGTAAAAGTCTGTGGAAAGGTTGGTGCAGAGGCATTGGTCTGAGTGTCAGTTTGACCCTGGTTTTGCAGGTAGTGTAAGTGTCAGGAATTGCTGATATGAGAAGCACTGTTTTGGCAAACTGATATAGGAAAGGCTCCCAGAACGACCAGAGAGGTCAGAGCTACACAAACATAGGAAGCCGATTTCATGGGGTGCTAAAGATGAGAAATTCTTACTTCAGTCAATGTCCCTCTGGCAGGTGGTGCTCTTCAGAGGAATCAAGGTCTAAGAAGTAGGCTGAAATCCATAGATCTTGGATACCTCTTCTTGCCATGTCATTTTGTGCTTCCAATTGGTAATCTGAAAAATGTAATCCCCGTTAGTGTGGGAGGTCAAGCACTGGCAGGTTTCTTACCTGGTACCTAGGGGAAAGGCCAGCAGGCAGGTACAGAACCAGAAAGGCTGCAGGGACTATGGGATGATGCTGAGGGTGTGATCCAGAAGCAGGGTGGAAGGGAAATGCTGTGGGAGAGAACAGAGCTCCTGATGCAGAGCACTCAGTAGAGCACAGGTCAGGGGATTATTCATGTAGGTGGAAACTGGCCTGTGAAGGAGAAAGAAATATTCTGAAATAAATCAAGCAGTCCACATTTAATTCTTTGAAAAAAAAATATGTTACAAAGAACTATCAAGGGCAACTCTATTTGTATGAAAATGAGCATATTCCACCAAGGAAAATGAATATTTAGACACATGAAGAACCAGAACAGCACCTGGGAGACTCTGCTCATTACCAGAACAAAAAGAATTGCCTATGTGTGCTTAGAAAACAAAGACCTGCTCCTGCTCTTGGCTGGACCCCTTCTATCATGTCAGTGGTGGGATCTCCAGGACCAGGGCTTTTCCTCTCAAGGTCCCAGTCCTGGGGTGCATTTCCTCATGCAGGTGTCCACAACAAACAGGACTGAGATCAGGACAGGCAAAGGTATTTAAACCAGCTCTATGGCCATTAAGGTATTCACCTACCTGTAGAATCTTGGTTTAGCAAAAACAGGTGAATTTAAGCAGGTAGCTACTAATTTTTTTCAGTTGGAAACAGCTCTTTTCCAATTTCAGCTTAAGTCTGGGAAACCTCTTCAGTGAAAGCAGTCTTGAGTTCATTTAGTATAACTGGAATCCAGGGGGGTTGGTGGCCTCACCCACCCATACGGATGCTCTACAGTCTATAAAATACACTGTTGTCTGCTATGGCATGTGTAACATTACATAAACCTTATATAAAAATTATATAAACCCTTCTGCAGACCACCAAGAGAGTCCAGAGTTCTTCTGTGATCTGAGAGCTTCAATGTGCATGGGCAGGACAGGTCCAAGTGCAGCAGTCTGGCAAGACTGGGGTAAACCTCTAGCCTTGAGAGAGAGGGCATCGTTCATTCTTTGCTCTTCAGTTTCCTCTTTTCCTGTTCTTTCACCTTTTCTGTTCTCCTATCTTCATTCATTTATTTTGTCCCTCTTCATTCCCACTTTCTCTGTTTCTCCCTTTACTAGTTTAGGTTTTCTTCTTTCCCTGTGTCATTCCCTCTCCTTTCCCCTGTCTCCAGCAGCCCTGTCCCCTTTTATTCAGGGGTGGTGAGGTTGAGGGGAAGCTGTGTGGGACTGTGTTGCTGAGCTCATTTCTGGCTGCTGGGGGAAAGGCATTTCTGTCAGCTGCAGGAACACGGTCCCTTTGGTGGCCTGGCAGAAAGGCTTTGCAAAGATTAAAGGGCTTTTTAAAGCTGGTAGATGAATGGTACAGATTGATGTAGGTTTTGGAAACTGCAGAGTTTGACATAAAGTTAATGAGTAAGATTGAGTTGAGATAGCAGAGAGATAAAATTGAGGAAAAATTATAAAAGAAGGCAGAACTTGGACAGAGGACAGCCACCCTTTTCTGGAAGGGACAAGCAGAAGGATTTCTTCTGCAACAGCAACCAACAACCTCCAAGCCCTGAGGAGACCCAGCAGTTCACACGGCACTGTCCCAGCAATGCTGCTGCAGCTGCCTCTGGGGTTAGAAGGATATAACCAGGCCTGGTTAACCAGTGTGGCTGGCAAGAAAGGATTCATAAACCTCCCTGTTTACCAGTTACCTTCCACTGCTTGCTTTTGTCCCAGGTGTGCACCTGTGGGTGATTACAGGAAAACATCCATAAAATGAAAGCAATGTGGGTTTAGTGGGTGGCTCCATTTCAGCAGGAGAGTTACAGAGAAAGCAGCTCTCACAGGAGGGGAAGGAGGTGCTTTGGCTGTGGACAAATATCTGCTTGCTTATTTTCAGCTCTGTAAGGCAACTTTTGCATCCCTGCTCTTAGTCAACTCGACCTCTTGCACACTAGGCATCTTTTCCATTCTTAAAGTACCTTTTCTCCAAGAGTCTCCCCTAGTGACTTCTCCAGGGCTTTTTCAGCAATGATGTCTTTTTTGAATCAGTGTTTCTTAGGTCATGTTTAGCCTAAATTGGAATTGTCTGCTACCCATACAGCTGGTACTTAGCTTCCACTGGTTGCCCTCATCATGGAGGAAGGGGTCCAAAAGGGAACTAATATTTAGTAGGAAGAAGCCTCATGTGCTTATTAACAGCTCTGTGTTAGTGGGCACTCCAGATGCTATTTTTGATGCTCATGTTCAGATAGTAGTGAATTGCAGCACTGCTCTGTTGGAAGGGAAGTCTTCCTTATGGGAAAAATAGCTAACCTGCAACAAAAGGTAAAACTAAGCTACAAAACCTTGTAACAGCATCTCTTCCAATAATGCATTGGGATATTAAAACATTGGGAAATGGAGGCCTTGGTTTGCTTGTTCTGCCATAAAAGTAGGAGTCTAAACAGAAGATGTGGTCTGTACTCTCTGAGTCACTGCTGCGGTCGCTTCATGAAATTCCTACAGAAAAAAACCAACAAGGGTGAGGGGAAGAAACAAAAACTCCCCAGGAGTGCCTTGGGTTGCCTGATGCTTTTCAGTATCTGCAAGTTCCGTGACAAAAGGCATGAAGGCATTGCTTCATATGCTGAAAGATGCACTCCTCTGTTGCTCAAGTTGCAATGTAATAGTGCATGCTGATTTCTGGGGAAAGTTAAAGGTGACCATGCCATGAACACCACAGATGGAAGGAGCTGGCAAGTCCTTCAGGAGATTTTTTTTTTCTTTATTTGTAATGGGTTGAGAAGAGCAAGTCAGCAAAGCACCTGCATTAAACATAGTATTACTGTTTGAGGTGTGGCTTTTCAGTTTGAAACACGTAAGGCTGAGTTATAAGAGGGCTCTCTATTATATTAGTGCCTAGACACAGATACTTGATAGTTGCCAAATATTATGTACAGCTGAAATAAGGTAGCTGTGCATAGCACAACCTGTGCACAGCAGTGTTTACCCTTTGGAACTTTAGGCACTGACTTCAGGTTTCATAACTTTCTCTGACCCCATCTACACCTCTACTTGTGAATAAGTGAAAGAGTAACTTGCTGAGGAGCATCCAACTTGTTCCAGCTCTGTGCTGGTAAGAACCTGGCACTGCATTGTCCTTGGAAAAGGACAGAATTTGTTTGGTTTTGTTGGCTCACTGATATAAACCCTGCCTTTCAGCAGCAGGGATGAAATACCACAGTGGGATAAAAATGATTTAGAACTGGGCTTTCTTACAGCCTTTCTCTGTCACCTTGCACCCTCTGAGACAAATGTGACAGGGAGACTCTCTTCTGACCTAGACCCACTTCAGGGACACAGCAACATTAGAACTATGAAATCATTAAGAATAAAACCTGGTACCATCATGCCTACAGGGTCAGTAAATTAAGAAAAGGGTTCTGCTCAGTAGACTGCATCTAAAATTGCCCCGTTAATATTAAAGGTGTGACAGACTGAAAGTGGAGGTTGATTTGTTTGGGGCTGAGACCCACACTGTCTGCTTTTTCAGAGGATAGTTGTGTGCTCCTCTCTATGGAGCATCATGAGTCTCACATCAATAAATTAGAAACACTGAGCAGAGTATTTTCTGTGCCAGTATCTATTTTCCATAAAGCTTCCATTTTTTGCTAAAGACCTCTTGGACAATAGCAATATAACTGAGGGGGCCTGTGCTCTTCATACAATGTCTTGAAAGAGGTATTTGAAAGTCATCTTGGAAAGATGGGCACAGGCTATATTCCTTCCAAATATCTCAGGGCTGAAATGCTCATGTTCTATAGTACTGATCTTTCCACATGTAAATGTTAAACAGAACTCCATTTTGTAGCTATTATAGAAAGGAAGATGTATTTTTAGACAGAGAAAATATCACCCTAAAGCTTTTAATCTTGGAACTAGGCCAAACTTTGTTAATAAGTCAGTGTAGTACAGCTCCTGCCCTTCTGCAGCAAATGGAGATGTGGTGTAT
Organism: Cettia cetti; assembly: GCA_013401135.1. Taxonomy (NCBI): domain Eukaryota; kingdom Metazoa; phylum Chordata; class Aves; order Passeriformes; family Sylviidae; genus Cettia; species Cettia cetti. Next base: position 54,428 of record VZUI01079905.1, read on the forward strand.
CAAAGGTTGGAGTGGGGCAGAGGGTCTGGGCTGGCTTGGGGTTGAGGCATTAACCTCTTGACACATCCTGTAAGTCCAGAGATAGCATCTAATGGTGCTGACTGGCATCCAGGCAGACTTTGCTTCATCCTGTGTTTGCAAAGTGCCTTCTGGCTAAGAGTCTGGCTTAAGGCCTGTGGGCTTGGATCCTCACTGTGCCCAAATTTCAGGCAAGCTGTGATTTGCTTGTGATTTGTGCCCATTCTGGATGGGCATTGAGCTCGTGTTCAAAGGAGGGTCTGGGATTTCTGGCAAGCCATGGACAGAAACAGTGGCCTAAGTTTTAGTAGCTGAGCCCATGGAGCCCAAGGACAGTTTGTACAGCTCCTTACCTTAGTCTGGGTTCTGCTGGGCTTTGTGCTACACTTCAACAGCAGGTGAGCTGCAACCTTGGAGCTGCAACTGTGCTTCCAGACTTGGCACAAGCAGACATTGGGCACTGTTGCTTAAAATCCTAAGTGAGGTTTAGTGAGCAAGTTTCTTCATCCCAGCCTTCTTGCTCTGCCATCCTGCCTGCCAGAGGGTGCTGCTGTGGGAGCAGGCCAGGCAGAACAGGCATTACACCTTCTCAATGCAGCTGGAGCATTAATCTGATGTGAACCTGGTGCCAGTTTGAGGTGTGTGGCTGTGATTGCTGAGGGGCAGGTGTGTGAGCTGATCAGGTGTGTGAGCTGATCAGGTGTGTGAGCTGATCAGGTGTGTGAGCTGATCAGTGCCCTGGCACTGCCAGCTGCTGCCCACACTTGGCAGACAGGTTATTGCCACCAAGTGTAATCAGAGCTGAATCTGGCAATGTCTGGGATTAAGCTGAAGGGACAGACAAAATCCAGTCTCTGTGAACACAAGGGTTTAGGCAAGTGGTGTGAAGGTACCTGGCCATGTGGAGACACCATGTATTTAGAATTACAGAACCATTTAGGTTGGAAAAGACCTTTAAGATCATTGAGTCCAGCCATTAACCCAGCACGGACAAATCACCACTAAACCGTGTCCCCAGGTGCCATATCTACATGTGTTCTAAATCCCTCCAGAGGTGGTTACCCCACAACTTCCTGGGGCAGCCAGACCAGCATTTCAGGGAAGAAATTTTTCCAAACTTCCAATCTAAACCTTCCCTGGTGCAACTTGAGTCCATTGGATTTGCTCAGTTGCTTAGTCAGAACTTCAGGGCTAGCAATGAGGTGAGGAAAAATATTTGTACCACGTGGTAATCAAATCCAGGAACACAGAATGATTCTACTCTTGATAAACAATCTTTGTGATTCTGCTATTGATAAACTATCTTTGGATCCTAAAGTATGCATTTTAAGAGGCGTGGGTTCTTGACTCTTCACCTAGTCAATGATTATTTCTGCATTCCTCTGGTACTGTGAATTCAAACATAATGAGTTTCAATGGGTTCATCTCTGTGAGCTGAGCAGTACAAATACCAATAGGAGTTTTGGAGAGCTTTTAAGGGAAGATAAGTGGTTACTGCTACAAGGATGTTTTGCCCCTAGAAAAAGGTTCACTTCCTGGGAAAGGACATTCTGAGGAGGTCAGCACACACAGGTCTGTGCGAAAGGACAGAACCAACTTGCAAATACTCTTGAGAGGTAAGGGGGAGACAGGAATTACCTTCATTGAGCCATTCTCCTCGACCTGAAAGTGCTGTTGGGATTTCTTATTTAACAGAATGTGTTAAAATGTGACTTTTTTAGTAAGCCAATGAAAGCTTGTCAAAAGAAAATGATATGACCTGACTAACCAGTCTGAATGAGTTCAAGTCTAGTAAACAATTTCTAGTTTAATGGCAAAAGAGCACCTGAAAGCATCTTTTGCAACAGCTGGGAGAACTGAGCCATTTTGATGAAGCATTTTGACTTTAAATTGGGAGTGACTATAATAATAATGTTTTTAATGGGTTTATAAAACTTTAATGACTTGGAGTTTTTGAGACTGAATTTGCCGGTTGTGGATTTCTAGATCTTCATCCAGGAAACACTGTGAAAATCATGTGAAATGGGGAATTCTGTACTTATTCCACCTTTCTACATTTTTTTTTCCACTTCATAGTTCATGTTGAAGTGTCTTAAAATAAAAAATGTTGGATTTGATGCTAAAATTTCTGCAGGGAGACACGAGGGATTTTTGTGGAAAAAGTTGCTTCAAGAGGAAATTATTGTCCCTTTCTCAGTGAGCTCAGAGTTTGATCTACATTGGGCAGAATACTTCATGCCATTAGGCTTCAGAAAAACCTATGCCTGTGGAGGAGTCACAAACTGTGATCACAAGAGCTCTCTTTGAGTCACAAGAGCTCTCCTTGAGCAGCACCTGAGGCCCAGCTGAGCATCAGCCCCTTCATTCACAGACTTAATGCTCAGTTCTTTTCAGTGTTGATTATCTCAGCATTAAGCAGGAGCACTGATGCCCACTGAGGCCTTTCTCCTGCAAACTGACGTGTATCCACACAAGTCTGCAATGCTGTGATTATCCAAGAGGGGAGTGCTGGCTGCTGGACAGGAACCAGCACCGAGGCATCATCTGTGAGGAAGTCTTTGAGTTGAAAGCAGTTGCTGAGTTTCTTCAGGGGCTGCTTTGTCCTCCTGCTTCATGGTGGGAGCAGTGCCTGGGTCTGAATTTGGAAGCCTCTTTGGGCTTCTTCATGGCTTGGCTGATCTGATGCTTTAGTTTCCTTATCACTGGTGGAGCTGAAGACTGTTTAAGACTTCAGTAAAAATATCTCATGATGGAACTTCATCGTTTATCACAAGGGCATGGCTTGTGTCCTGTGACAAGAGCACAGGTGTCCAAAGTACCCTTGCATTTCTTGTGCTGCCTGGGGAAAGTAAAGGTGGATATCTCAAAGCCAGTTGCCCAGTAGTGGCTATTGGGCTGCGAGTGGGAGCACAGGGAGCTCTCAGGAGCAGGTGCTGAGGTATGAAGCTGTTGCAAGATGGGTTTGAAGCAGAAACCTATTGGGTTAAAGTTTGTTGTTAAAGTTTTATGCGTTGTCAGTGGATGCTTCATTTACTATTTCATTTGGGAACAAAGCAGTGCCTGGTCATGCCTAGAGTCCTTTGTTGTCCTCTGGTGTCCCACTGTTCTCTCCCCACTGCTTTCTGGCTTCTCTCCTCCTCCTCTCTCAATTCTCCTGGCACTTCCCTGACCACGGCAGATTCCTCATCTCTACAGAATGCCCCAGCCCTCTTGGCAGGGATGTCCGACCCTGCATCTCCTTCCTGACACTAACTAGCAACCCCCAGTTGCACTGGGGTACTTTTAATTCAAACCCAGTGTCATGTTTAAACAAGGTTGTGCATGTTGTGACACGTCTGAGTACAGCTCAATGGGGCTGCTTGTACAAGCATAGCTCTGCTACTTGCTGGTCCTCCCCCTGTCCTAATGTAAATTAGGGCAATCAGGCTACTTTTTAAATTCTGTGGCTAAGACTGGCTGATGGACCTTTGTAACAGTGAGAAATAATTGTATTGCTTTTAATTGCTTTATAGCCCCTCTCTCCTGGAGACCTTTTCTTGCTGCCAAAGCACTCTGTGGCTGACGCCAGGCTTCCAAGCAGCTGGATTTGGCAGAGATGTGGAGGCTAAAGCCAGCCTCAGTGGAGAGTAGCTGGGGAGCCTGCTCAGGTGGTAGCTTGCAGCTGCTGCTCCACTCCCAATAATAAGTCATATTGGGGACTCAGAGCCAAGTTTCAAACCGTTGGTCCAAAAACTCAGCTGTTTCTGCAGTGTGCCTGCCCAGGGCACAAGGGGCATGGAGAGAGGTGGGTTAGCAGTGGGTATCTGCAGGCTTCTGATCCTTCTCCTGATTTCTGTACATCAAACCAAATGCACATTTGGCTCTGCTGTGCCACAGTTGGGGAGGCAGTGAGGGCTGTGCTCCCTTCTAGGGTCAGGCCTGGGATGGGATAAGGAGCTTAGGGGAGCTGAGCTGGCAGCAAAAGTGGAGAGGATTATCCTCAGCTGGGTTTGTTTTCTGCTCATTGCTGGAGAAGAGAAAGCTGCAGGTCTTGAGCTCATACATCTGCTACTTCCTGGGCAGGATCAGTCTGATTGCACAGATACACCTTCATTAAGAGCATTCACTTGAGTTAGAGAAGCACAGGGTCAGTATCTCTGCATGGCAGCCTGTGTGTGTTGCTGCCCAGTGGTGCATGTCTTATCCTCATGCCTGGCAGGCCAGGAGCTGTGCCATAGTCATATGAAGTTGTTTGGACAGCCCTTTCCAAGGGTCTGTGCCCTCAGCAGGGAGCAGGACACAGCATGGAACTCTTCTTGGTCTATGGGATGCTCACAGGTGTGATCCCATTTCAGAGAGGAGGTGAGAGAAGAGGCATCACTTGAAATTTCCCTTTCTCTCCTGCTGTCAGAGTAACTTTCCTGATGAGGCAGTAAACCTCTGCAGGGGCCCAGCAGTGAGACAACCAGCTGTGGAGAAGAGCTGCAGAGCCCCAGCCAGGATCCCATGGGGTTAACTCAGCACTACGGGGCTTGAGTCTGCCCAGGCTTGAAGGACAGCCCAGCACAGAGCAGCCTTCAGACCAAACAAAGTACCTTCTGCCGAGCTGGGGCACAGATAAAAGATCCCATGGCATTTCTTGTGAAGCCTGGAGGAGACTGCCAGTGCTGAAGCTGAAATCTCTTTGCCAACAAACAAAACTGTCTTTAAACTCTGAGGCTGTGTGTGAGCTATTGTTGGGGACATAATGGCTTCTCTGTTTCCCTGCACAGTGATTGCTCTACAAACACACCACTGGTCTCTTTTAAAAGTGGATGAGTGTAAATTAAGTTCTAGAACCTGGAAAGAGGTTTCATCCATTTACTTTTACTACCCTCAAGTGACACTTGTTTACAGAGCAGCACATACAGTAGATTTACAGCTGCTTTACCTGGATGGAGATGGGCATCTTTAGTGCTCAGGCTGGGACTCACAGTTACAGGGCTTGGATAGCAAATGTGTATCTCCTGGTTTAAGCCAGGAGGTGAGGCTGGGGGGGGGCCTGCTTGCTAATCACCCCCTCTGAGAAAAGTTTTGGTTTGGCTGGCCTGGCCGGTTTCCTCTAGTTAGCTCAGTGCTGGCACACTCACTGCTGCCTAATCCTGAGTGTGTGGCTGCTGCAGGGCACTGAGTGCTGCTCTGCCTGTTGGGGTTCACTCTACCTGGAGCTGCTGGGCATCCCTGGGCAGTGGGGTTGGTGCATCTCTTCTTCACCACAATTCCATGGACTGGCTTTTCTCTGAGGATGGCAGATGCTTTGGTAAGGTAAAGGACATCTTGGCTGTTGTGCTGAAGTTGTGGTAAAAAACCAGAGCTCCAGTACAAAGGGGGAAGGTGGCCTCTGAAGGCAATATTATTAATTTAGGTCTATTTTGCTGGAACTGTCCTGTAATGGAAAAGAAAATGGGTCAAAGAGTAGCTGTTCAGAGCTGTATTTGCTGAACTGCCTGTCCCACCAAGGGCAGTGACTCTTTATCCACTTGATAGCTCTCCACTCATCCCCCTGTGTACCCAGAGGGCTCCTTGGCATTCTGTGCTCACTCTCAGATGAGCTGTAGCCCTGAGTGCAGGACTGGGGCACATGGGGACCTGAGCAGTGGCCATGGCCCTCTGGAAGTGCCCAGCTCATGGGGAAGGTGCTCTGGCCAAGGGCTGCAGGCAGCAATGGGTGCTGTACTCACACTGGGCTGGTAGCTTTATCCAAGGTTGCTTTCTAATGACCTAGATGTGTTTTGCACTGGTCCTTCGCAACCTTCCAGACAGAGACTCCTTCACAGACATGGCATTTAAAAGCAGATTTTGTAAAGTTGAATTTTTATAAATGTTTTAAATTTTTTTGTCCTGAAGATGATATCAGCCATGATTGACAGCAGTTGTGTTCTGCTCCTTGGATCTCCCTTCTCACCGATGCATCTGGAGGTTTTTCAGTGTGTGATGTTTCCTACCAGCTGTGAGGCAGGTTCTTACCCGGGTGAGAGCTGCAGGTTTAGGATATGAAAGGAGGTGGCAGCAGGGCTGACAGTGCTGTCTCTTTCCACAGGAAGATGAAGACACGCTGTGTGGTGGTGGCAGTGGTGACTGTAGCCCTGCTGGGGCTGGTGCTGTTCCTGGGGCTGTTCTTCGGGCTGCGCTCAGGGGATGCACACACCTACAGGAGAGCGGCCGTGGCCACCGACGCGGGGCCGTGCTCCATCATTGGAAGGTACCCCTGACTGTGCCCTGCCTCTCTTCAGCTCTGACTGCTCTTGCATGAGACAGGACTGTTGCTCCCCTGATGTTCAGGTGCAATCCTTGCAGTTGCCCAGCATGGATAATCAATCTCTATACTCCCTGTAGAAAGATGAGATCCTAATAAACCCCAAGCTTTTACCATGCTTGACCAGCTTTACTGTAGTTGCTCACAAACATAGCAGGCAAGGATTCCTTGGACCCATGAGCAATGAGAACAAGAGTTTTCTTTCTAGCTCCTTTAAAAAAATAACATTCATTGAGGTATCCTCCAGTTCTAGTCTCAAGTGCTGCAGATTTAAGGCTCCTCAGGAAGCTGTCATTTGTTATGACACAGTGCAATGAATGTGTTTGGGATGTCTGTCCCCACATGTACTCTGTCACATCTCGCTGTTTTCAAGCTGGTTTGGATGTGTGGCCCAGCTGGTCTGCACAGTGACCATTAAGGGTCCATTCTCTCTGGTGACAGAAGCTCAGAACTTCCTGTTCCTGAAGAACACATAGACTGGGTGTGGACAAATGTGCCTCAGAGAATCTGTCATAGCTGCTCTGACATGGTGCATGCACTGCTGACAGGGAGCTGAGACACTGTCATATGTCACCTTCTCTTCTGCTGCACAGGGACATCCTCAAGAAGGGAGGATCAGCGGTGGATGCTGCAATTGCAGCCCTGCTTTGCGTAGGACTCATGAATGCTCACAGCATGGGCATTGGAGGGGGCCTCTTCTTTACCATCTACGACAGGACAGGTAAGGGACAGGGCCACACACAGCTGGAACAGTTGGAGAGCTTCATCTAAGGCAGGTGATTTATCCTACCTGAGAGAAGGTAAACGACTGATGCTCACAGCCTCTGGGGGAATGTCTTCAAAATAATTGTCAAGAAACTGGCTGACATTGATCAGAGTCCTTCAGCAGAGACCAGGTCTTTGTGCTGAGTCCAGAGCTAAACATCATCTTCCTTGCTCTGTCATTCAAGGAAAAGTGGAAATCATTAATGCAAGAGAGGTGGCTCCAAGAAGAGCATCGGAGGGCATGTTTGGGAACAACACACAGCTCTCTCTGAAAGGTATGGCAAAGGCTGCTTCACTGCTTTGGGGGGACACACGGCTCCAGCATTCACTGCTACCAGCATGGTAGGAACATATACTAGGAACATTTCTTATGGTTAGGTTCTTGCCTACCTACAGGATTTCTCACCTAGAAATATCCTGGAAATATCCTCTTACACAATTTGCAGACTCTGGTCTGACAAAGAAGCTAAAAACAGTGCCCTTTGAACTAGTCAGGGACCCCATCACTTTCTGCTTTTCACTTAATGAAAAAGCAGGTGAATGCAAAGCACTGAGTATGACCTGTTCCACATGTGCCATCTTTCCTTTCCACCTCTTTAAATAAATCCTTGTGTGGATCACCTTGGGTTTTGTCAGTTCAGGTGTCCTCCCTGAATTTCTTGTGGTGGTGGCTTCAGCTAATGGCTTGGGGCCTCCAGAGAAGTTTCCTTTCAGGAAAGTACTTTCTAATAAGAAATAGAAAGAAATACTAACTAGTTCTCTTCATGGTCACTCTTCTAAGCAAGAAGGAACAGCACCTCAGAGGGGGTTTGAGTAGTGTGCTGAACTTTGGGAAATGAAAGTGAAAATGGGATTGAAGCAAACTTCCACTGTGCCATATGGAATCAATCTGTTCCAGTTGTAGTTACAATGCTGCAATAAAGTTTTTGGCTTATGTGTGTCACAGTCTGTGTCCTCTCACTGTGATAGCCTCTGTGTTCTAAGCAGCTTTTCTCTGGTACAGAGCCTACTGAGGGGAAATGACCCTAAAACTGGAGTTACCAGCAAGAGGAGAGAGGGGTTTCAGCAGCTCAGAATACATAGGCACAAATGTCAGACCAAGTGATTCTGTTCAATCTGTTAATTCTGTTAATTGTCACTAGCTAAGCTGGTCACAGTGCACACAAGTCCTGCCTTGGGCTGGCAGAGACGCCTGCCCTACCTCCTGCTCCATCAACCTCTTTCTTTTCTTTGCTGTGGAAGACTTAACACGTTCCTTTTCTGCTCCAGGAGGACTGTCGATTGCTGTTCCAGGAGAAATCCGTGGCTATGAGCTGGCTCACAAACGTCATGGCGTACTGCCATGGAAAGACCTGTTTCTGCCCAGTATCAAGCTGGCAAGAGAAGGGTTCCCTGTTGGGAAAGGCCTTGCTGCAGCCATCAAATCAAAAGAGGAGGCAATCGAAAGCAATCCCTTGCTGTGGTAGGTAGAGCAGTTGCTGTTGTATGCAGAGAAATTTGGGGTGGCTGCATCCGATCTGCAAAGTGCCTCTGTGTACTGCAGTGTCCATGAGAAGTGTGCATCCCCTGCAGTAACCACACTCACTGTGCCTGCTGGTGTCACTGCAGATGCCTAAAGGGGCTAAATCACGGGGGATGTTCAGTCCTGACCTTTAAAGGGGGAGAAATTCTATTCCTGAAGTCCATTTGTCTGAGCAAAGGTGGAATTACAGTACGTGCTGGGATCAGTCTGCCCGATGGCAGTGTATTTTCTGAATCCTCAGCTTTCCCTCATGCTGTAAGTGCAGTAAGCTCATCTTACCTGCACTTGGAGCAATTGCAGAGTCTCCTTGAACATCTCATCTGCTGTCAGGTAGTGGGAATTTGGATCCTCTCTAACTCTGCCTTCCTCAAGCAGTGCCTCTGTCTATCCACTTCTGGCAAAGACTTTGAGCATGAGGGGTTTTAAATACTCCTCCACTTCTTACAGTCAAAGTGTTTATGCCCAGCCTGCTGGACATCATGCTTAATTCTCTCTTTTCCCTAAAATCTTTGCCAGCTCCAGGTTTGTTTCCTATCCCATTTGTAATGTATACCCTGGCCTATCTCCTATCCTTGCATCTGGTAGGTCCACAGCAGCACGATCATGACCCATCCAGGGGGGATAGAGAGGAAACAATCTGCCTTAAAGTGATCTAACAAACAGGGACTGAAATGCTTCTGGATTTCCTGGAAGCTTTGAACCTCATAGCTTAATAGACTGCTCTGAACTGAACAGCAGTGTTCAAGGACTGTGGCCCCTCCTGTGCATCTTGAGGCACTTGTTGGCCCCTCAGGTGGGCAGGGAGGGTGGTGCCGTGGTGAAAATTCCTGCTGCAGGCTCCACTGAGCAGACTGAGCATGTGGAATTGCAGGACAGAAAACACTGTTCAATTTTATGTCCCAGTGCCAAGATATGAGGACCCCTGAACTGTGGCTCCGGGAGTTTCTCTTTTCTCCAAGAGCCATCTAGCATGAACACTCCTGCTGGTTCAGCTGCCACAGGTACACATAGTTTTGAATTTGTCTCTCAGACCTTATCTTCTCCATTTCCTTTCTCTGTTAGTGAAGTGTTCTGCAAAGGAGGGAAAATTTTGCAAGAGGGTGAAATCATCAAGATGCCCAAACTAGCCAATACCTACGAGACTATTGCCACAGAAGGAGCAGATGCCTTTTACACAGGAAGCCTGGCAAAGCAGATCATTGCTGACATCCACAACGCAGGTGAGAACCGGGACATCTGTCCCGAGCAGTAGGAGTGACCACGCTGCTCAGAGCCCAGGGAGGAGCCAGTGACCTGCAGAAGCCTTGGGAGAGGTCAGCCCTGAAATGCTGCCTCTGAGATCTGTGGCAACAGGACACTAAGGAAGCACTTTAGGAGATGTGTTTGAAACTCAGAAATGGAGAGTGTTTACTGTGCATTTCTGTACCACAGAGCCTCCCAAGTCTGTGGAGTTCTGGCTGTAGCTGAGTAGGTACAGGCTGTTCACAGAATCCAACGAGTTTGTACCTAAAACGTTACAGACGCGGTGGTCCTGTGAAGCCTGAGCTGTTTGATCTCTCGGTACCGCTAGGTGGTGGCAGTATCCTATCCTCACCAGCCGGCACTGGCTAGCTTGGTGAACTTCCTGTGGGGAATTGGCTGGCTTTATTTGTGGTAGATAATTACTTAGTCTTCCCTCTAGATAAGAAAGGTGATGGAATGCTCCCATTATTCTACCTGTGGGGTGCCATGAAGCATCTTCACCCAAAACTGCATCTTCCTCCTGTAAACAGAATTCTTAAGGACATTTTGTAGCCTGATGCTCCTTTGTAAAAGAAAGATGGATCACCAGAGTTTTGGCAGCTGTAAATCAGGCCAGCTTCGTGTTTAGACTATCTGAGCATCAGATGGATCTATCAAGCAGTAGTTCTCATGGGCACACATCTTTGCTTTCTTCACCTTGTTACTTTTTGGATTTGTCCATGTTCCCTCCAGTCCTTGCTATGATTCATGGTGATGGAGTGTGACCTCCTCTTCCCACCAGAGATCACATAAACCCACATCTCTGGTTTCCTTCTCTTTCCAGGGGGAATTGTCACAATGGAAGACCTGCGCGACTACAATGCCACAGTGATCGAGGACCCCATACAGATCAAGCTTGGGGAGTTCACCCTCTACACACCCAGTGCCCCCCTAAGTGGCCCAGTTCTGGCCCTCATTTTCAACATATTGAAAGGTGAGGGTACCACAGACCCGTGCCCTACGGGTAGCAGGAGCTGGGAGAGCTCCAAAGACATCACCTTTTTGTGGGGAGCAAGGCCTCCCTGATAGTCCTCCAGCAGGTGAGAAGTCTGAGAGCCCAGGAGAGATCAGACATGCAGAAACATTCCTATTCTGCTGTAAACTCAGGGAATGTTGCTTTCCTACCTGAAATACAGATGCAAGAGGAAAAATATTTTCCTGATGGGGAGCTTCCCTGATACTTGTATGGGTGGAACATAACACATACTTGAGACTTCTTTGGAAACCATCTCTGCAAGTACAAATTCTGCTGATGACTCCCACACTACTCAAAACTACCAGAGCTCCTGAGTTCTCCATGCAGAGATCAGGACACTCCAGTGACTGCATCTGTGTAGAGACTGGGCTTCAAGGTTATACATTTGACACTGCAGTTAGCTTTAGCAATCCATTGACCCTGTGCTTTGTGTTCACAGTTGTTTGTCCTCTGTTGCCAGGATATAATTTCTCTGCTGCCAGCATCAAAACCGTGGAGGAGAAAGGTCTGACGTACCACCGCATCGTGGAGGCCTTTCGCTTTGCCTACGCCAAGAGGACTCTGCTGGGAGACCCAAAATTTGTCAACATTACAGAGGTACATGGCAAAAGCCTTTTCTTTCTGCAATACCAAAGCTGACTGGAATGTGGCCTAAAGTTTTTGGGTGACTCCACTTTGTCAGGCATGCTCTGTGCCACTTGCCATTGACAGGCAGTGAAACAGCTGAGTCAAAAAGTGATGTCCTATGTGGCTCATGGCTGAGCTCTGAGGGCTATAAATGGAGGCAACCTTTATGCTGGAAGGAAAAATATACTCCTCCATTCACCAGGAGAGCTGGAGTACATTTAGGTCTACCCCTGCCTGTTTTTATAGTGTTTGAAACCTTATTCACTATATTCCCAGCATCCTTGTGGCTCTCTAACCAGAGTCCTGCCTGTAATAAAATGGAGCAACACATGGGAAGGGGTGAGAATGCTTGTCCCAGCTTTGCACTTTGTGCTTTACTTCTGTGCTTGCGAAAACAGCAGATTCTGAGTGCAGTGCAGCTTGATGAACACAAATTTTCAACTTACAGAGCTCTGGTCAGACCTTGTCCTTGTCCTCTCAACCCAATCCCATTCCTCCTGTCCCTGAAACAAGTGTAGCCCTGCTTGCTTCACAGCAATGTGGAGGCAGCTTTCCAAAGCACAGCAATAATGAATGCTGGTCAACTTCTATCCAAAGGGGTGACTGTAACAGCTGCTCCTATGACAGCTTAAAAGGGTCTTTTGGTACAATGTCCATATTCCAAGCAGGAAGGCCCCTGGGGAAAAACTGTAGCCTCACAGCTGGGATTTGCCACTGTTCTGTGGTTTGAAGTATTGGAAATCAGCCTCATAACTACGTGTCTCTTAACCTGCTGAGTGACTGCACTGGATTTCTCTGACAGGCAATCAGAAACATGACATCCGAGTTGGTTGCAGATGGTCTCCGGAGGAGAATCACAGACAACACCTCCCATCCTGTTGACTACTACGAGCCCGTGTATTACACTGGAGACAATGCCGGTACATCCCACGTCTCCATTGTGGCTGATGATGGCAGTGCTGTGTCCGCCACCAGCACCATCAACCAATAGTATGAGCTCAGACATTCCTTCCCTGTAGGCCTTTGCCATCTTCCTAGTGCTGGTTCTGGGGTTGGTAGCAAACACCACTGAGCTGCCACCTCTGGGGTGGGCTGGGGTCAGCTGGTGATGGGCGCTTCTGCTGAGCTTGCAGGTCAGTGCTTGACACTGTTGAATTCCACCACAATATTCACTGCATCTGGATCTTCTCATAAGCAGAGCTGTTGCTGCTGGTTCTAATTTATGAGGCTTTTGGAAGAAGTTTGAGCTAACACAGCTGGCCTGGAAGCACAGTGTTTGGCTGTGAGTGCTGTCAGAAAGAGCTGTGTTCGCACATGGCCTGGAGCCAGGGCGTGAAGCTCATTTTTATCCATAGAAAATGTCTCCTTGCTTGACACATCAAAGCAAACCCCCAGTCATTCCCAAATGTGCCAACCTTCGAACTGTGCTGCCTCTGCATGGAGTGCAGTACTGCCCACCTGGAAGGGGCAGGAGTTGTACTGAGGTGCTGTGCTGGTTTTCCCCACGGGATCCTCTCAGGGGAGCTGTAGGAAGGGTTCTTTCCTCTGTGTGTAGCTGTGTACTCACAATATTAACTCCTTCCTTCCCCCTAGGGGTGACAGAAAGTCCTTTACAATGGGAGGGAGTGGAGCATTACTCCAATCAAATCCCAGGTTTCACATTGCAGTAAATTCAGATGAAGCCCTGCCTAGGTTTGCTGTGGTTCTGCCCTGACTTTGACAATTTGTTTTCTTCAGCTTTGGCTCTGATGTACGATCCAACGTGAGTGGAATCATATTTAATGATGAAATGGATGACTTCAGCTCACCTTACATAATCAATGGATTTGGGATCCCTCCTTCTCCAGCAAATTTCATAGCTCCAGGTAGCTGTAAACTGCCTTCCTGACTCAGTCTTTTGGCTGTGTTGTGAATGCTCACACTGCAGCATCTGTGCCACAGGACACAGATCTGGGACCTGCAGAGGACAGGGGACGGAGAGAGTCAAGGAGATGAGTGCAGGGGATCGTGAGATCCCCAAGAACTGAACAGGACACATGAGCTCAGTCAAGGAAGTGGATGCTGGGGCTCTGGGTTTAGACATGGAGCGAGAGCTGGAAGTTTGTGAGCTGCAGGTAGAAAGCTGAGCCTCTGTTGCATCTGTGTCCCCAACAGGTAAACAGCCAATGTCCTCTATGTGCCCCTCCATTTTGGTGGATAAAATGAAAAAGGTGAGGATGGTGGTCGGTGCTTCTGGAGGAACAAAAATAACTACAGCAACAGCACTGGTATGTGGTGGTGTGGGCAAATGGGGGATAACACGAGGAAAAATGGGAGAGGCAGCTTGTGGGGGGACTCCTGTCTGCACCTGTGACAGGTTCATGGCTGTGGCTCCCTGCTGGGGGCCAGGGGCTTGAAAAGGAGGTTCTTGCCTGGCATTCTGATGGCCAGACCTCCAACACCAACTCTTTCCAGGGCTACAAAAGGTCTGCTATTAAATTGCCTCCTTTAGTGACTCCAGTGCTCTTTTAGTGACGTTTTCTCTAGAAAGTTTTTCTTACCACTTGCACAAGATTTGCTTTGAATTCTGTTCTCTGGATCCCCATGAGCCTATTTACCTAGTTTAGAGTTGTTCCCTTCCAACATTCCTAACTTTGGATGAAAGTCACACAGAAAAGCTAAATAAGCTAGAAGAAAACTCTGGATGAAAGTCACACAGAAAAGCTAAATAAGAACTCAGCTCAGGCACTCTGGCAGGCAGAGCCTCTGTGAGCTGCGATGGCAGCCACTCACACCACCTAAGAATGACTGCAGCAGTGACTGTCCTCTGTGCCAGCAGCATCAGGCTGGATCTGGCTTTTTGGCTGAGGTAGAGAAGCCTGTAAAAACCACTACAAGCAACTTCCTAAGCCCTGGACTCTGAGAGTTCTCACTTCCCAGCAGCTCCAGCCTGCAGTTCAATCCTGCAGAGATGAGCCAGGCGTAAGGGAACTGGTTGTACAATAGCAGGAAGCTGTAGGTGTGTTTGTTGAGGTGAGTGTTGTGTGCTTAGTTACAGCAGTGTAAATCTAGCCACCATAGCTTAGGGATCTTGCTGTGTTGATTTTAGTCACTCATGGTTTCTTTGTGTGGGAATCCTCCTGGGATTACAAGCTGCAATGTACCTGTGTTTTGCTTAGCCAAGAGAAGAACCACTGTAAACCAGAAATGGTGCCTTTTGTGCGCTCTGGTGAACATCCTTGAGACCCCTCTCCCTGTGTGGCTCCAAGGGTCAGACTTCCTTGAAGAAAAGTAATTAACATTAAGGCTTTTTGCTTCTCACAGACCATCATGAATTCCATCTGGTTTGGTTATGATGTGAAGAAAGCCGTGGAGGAGCCCAGAATTCACGATCAGCTGTTTCCCAATATCACAGAGCTTGAGCAGCAAATAGAGGAGGTTGGTGTCACTAGAGCCATACATGAACTTGTGTGGGCTGGGTTCCTAGTGCTGGGAAGACAAGCACTGTGGAAAATCATCAGGTTTGGCCAAATGTTCCTAGGTGAGCAGTAGTAAAGCTGGTACAGGTCTAGTGCTGGGTCACAATAAGCTGTTCAAAGTGTACCTTCAGTCTCAGTCCCACAGGTGTAAAGTCAGTGCATTGAAGAGTGACTTGTATCTGATAGTGATGTTGGGCACAAAGGACTTGTAAAACAGCAAACCACACCAGAGCCCAGACCATCCAGCAGTCTAAATCCAGTCAGTCTCAGGGAACCTTGTCCTGTTGTACAACCTCCTGATGAATCTGGAAGGCCTGGCCCAGAGCTAGCAAGGGAGGATGCCCAGAGGCACCTGGGAACAGACTTGAACACATATTCACGTAGAGATGTCAGCACAGATGTCAGTCAGAGAGCTGATGGCAAGGTCTGCCTTGCTCTCCAGACCACTCACCTGAGCTGGCAGCTTCATTCACCCTGAGAAACTGCACGTCCCAGAGGTGTGAGACAGGCACAGGCTTTGTACGTATCTCATGCCTCTGTATCTGCCTCTTTGTACATATCTCTGTGCCTCTGTATTTGGGAAAACAGTCCTACATAATGCAGTTTTCTTATCAAACTCTGCAGAAGTTCCTCTGTTAATAAGCTTGTTATGAAGGTAACAGCTGAGACATCTGCCAGCACTGGGGAGGGTGCCCTGCTCTCTAGAAATCCTGGGTTTTCCACCACTGCCAAACGGGATCCATCAGTCTTGGCTGTTAGTGTGTGAATATCTGTGACCAAGAATAGTATTGGTAACCCCCACTGAGCACCACAAAGATTAAATCTTCCAAATTCCGCTTCTTCAAAAGTAGGGCATCCCAGAAAACAAAGGGACGAGGAGGAACAATGTAGATTTAGCCCTATCTGACACAGGCCCTGAACACCTGGGTGGTTGTGGGGGATGCAGGTGTCAGCCTGCAGCAGGTGCAGTTTCCCCCTGTGCTGTGTGTTACATTTGGTCACAGTTTTGGAGGCAGGCACACGACTGAACACCCTGAGATCATGTGACAGCAGCCAGCATTTATTGATGAATGCCCCCTTTTATAGGGAGTTCAAAATTCCTGTGCTTGAACACCTGACTGGTTGGGGTCTCAGCACTGCCCAGCTCTCTGGCCAGTGATGTGTCCGCATTTTGGGTTGATTGGGGTTGGCTGGGGTCCCTGTTTGAGTTCAAATCCAACCCGTCATTGTCTTACCTGGGGCCTTGTTTACTTCTACTCTTTACCGAGCTAGGCTAGTAAAGTTGGGTTCAGTTATGGACAAGTTTTTCTGTGCAGCTTCAGAGCAGCTGCAGCTGTCAGAGTTGTGCATTGCAGGGCATAGAGCAGCAGCTGAAGAAGAGGAGGCACGACACGGCGCGGGTGAGCGGCGGCGCGGTGGTGCAGGCCATCCTCAGGACAGAGCACGGATGGGCTGCGGCCTCCGACTCACGGAAAGGGGGCTTCCCTGCGGGCTACTGACCTGCCTCAGCTCCTTCTTTCAGTGACACAAAGGTGTGTTTGGGGGGAAGATCCTTTAGATCTGCAACTCAGGGACTTCTCACAGGAATGAGAACACATTTACCTGTGATTCTGTTGATGGAACTGGGACAGTTCTCTACAGCCATGACCGAAGTGCCTCATGCCACAGCCGTCTGCTAAGACAGGCATGTCCACCAGGACGTGCAGTACTTACTTGAAGAGTCTGTTCTGCCTTGAAGAGTTTGTTCCCTGCCTCCTCTCCATCCCATGAAGACAGATTGGGTGCCCAGTCTCTGCAGAAGGTCCAGCTCACTCAAGCTGCAGGAAGCGTTTCCCCTGCACGGTGTGAGCTACCAGCAATGTCCCTGTCACTGCTAGAGAAGATATTTGCTTCTTGTTGAGTAGGTGGGAGTTACAGGACTCTGGGACTGGGTTTTCTAAGTTACAAACTAATAGGTCTGTGCCATAGCAGGAAGCCCAGCTCTAGACTGGGATAAGCCAAACTCACCACTCTGTTAACAAAAGATGTTTTCTGCATTTCACCCAGTTGATTTTTGGAGATGAATGGGGAAATGGGGAAATGGCTTCAAACTTTTTAATATTTCTGTTGAGAAGGTCTAAAGGGAAGATGCTACCTGTAAAACTCTGAGCACAACTAAAATAAATAAATATGGAGTCACACATTTTCCTTGCCTGCACAGTTGCTGCAAAAAGGGATGGTGAGAGTCTGTGTGAAAGAAGCTTTTCTGAGATTTTTGTCTTTTCTTCACTGCTTTGATGAAGTCATGAGTAAACAATAATACTTACATATCCAAAACAAGCTTGTTTTTCTCCAGTTTGCTTTTTTTCATGCGTGAAATATCAGAGTTTGGGGAAATGAAACTTCTACAAAAGGGTACGCTGCAGCTACTCTTGTTTAAAGGTAAGTTACTATTAACCAGACTTTTAAGGGCCTCTCAGAAATCCCTGTCTGATATGGAGCAGCTGGGAGTTATTGCACCTGCATGAGGGAGTTTGGTGTTCACCTACCAGCATGGATCAATGTATCACTTAGCCCAAGATCAAAATCAAATGATCCAGGATGTTGTCATGCTCTAGTGATTTTTGAAATCCTTGATACACAAGTGGCAGTAAGTTAACTCATCTATTTGGCTTGTTGAAACTTCCTGTCAGTTAGTAAGAACCTTAAAATACAGAAGAGAAAATGAAAGGCTGAAGATTTTAGCCATCATGCAACCTCTTTCCTGGAAGTGTCTAGATCTGAGGAGAGCCAAGTTTCACAGAATAAAGTGATCGCTAGATGATGCTTAAATCAGAGTCATGACTTTGACATATGTATTTGCTTATATAATTTGACCCAAATTAGTGGCGTTTACCAAAAGTGCCCCAGGTCTCCTTTTCCAGAGTTCTTACTGGTGGTGCTGCATTAGGTGCAGCAAAGGCAGTGACTGTAAATGACCTCTACTCACTGTGTTCCCTTTTGTTCCCTCAAGAGACCAGTTTGGGCCAAGCCTGTGTCCTCTTATTGCTGAACTGAGACTTTCACTTTTCCACTTCTTGTAATTCCACTGCTGGTGTTCCTCAATATCAGGCTGCCTTTGGAATTGGGACTGTATTCTTTCTTGGCTAGGTGTAACCTGGGAAATAAAGAAAATTACTGCACAGCAAAATAAGCTGATTGTAATCTTACAGTCACTACACTTAGTCCAAAATTGGAAGGGAATTGATTTCTGGGAAATGGCTGTTGGACAATCCTGATTCCTGATGTCTGAGTGCTGCTGCTGGGCTGCCTCTAACAGTTCATGGTACAGCATTGTTTTTATGTTCCTGAATTTCTACTTGCTAGTCAGAAAATTCCCCTATTATTTATAACCCGTGTTAAAAAGCTTCCCCTGTGGAAATCTTAAAACACTCCTAGTTACAACTATTCTTATATAAATGCATTTGAATTCTTGTCTCAGCAGAAGTTTGTTTGGTTGTTTTTTAGTGGTATCACTGCAGAGGAATAATTTGTTAAACTGGGTTACAGCTTGCAGTTACATCCTACATTTTTTAAAAAAGCTATGGATACTTCTGCAAGCTGTAATTATCTGCATCTCATTTGGACATATCTGTACTTCTGCCACCTGCTTGGATACCACATCCCACTACTCACCCATCGTTGGGGCTGTCTGTGCATCAGCAGCCAGATGTCAGGCAGTGGTTGCTGCTGTAAAACCTCCAACTGTACCCTCCAGGCTGCTCAGCTTGTGGGATGTTTCAGCTGCAGGAAAAAGTCTTCTGGAAAGGACAAGAGGAAATGGCTTTAAACTGAAAGAGGGTACATTTAGGTTACATATTAAGATGATATTCTTGACTATGACAGCAGTGAGGCCCTGGCAGAGGTTACCCAGAGAAACTGCCCCATGCCTGGAAATGTTCAAGAACAGGTTGGATGGCACTGGGTCCAGTGAGTGACATCCCTGTCCATGACAGGGGGGTCAGAATAAGATGGTGTCTGAGTTCCCTCATCATTCCATGTCCCACCTTTTGAATGCAAGCACCTGGCTCTGCTCCTCTGTGCATGTATTGATGTGAGCTGCCTGCTCCAGTGCAGGGCATGGAGAACAGGACACATCCCATCACTGATTCCAGCTGATGTGAAAGGAAGCTGTACCATTAAAAGGCGATTCAGATCATGAGCTGAAGGGTTCACCTCTTGCCCCTATTCTTCAGTCTGACATTACCACAGTTTTCTTTTGGCAACCATCCAGCCTCTGCAAGGGAACAAAACTCAGCTGTGAGAGACAAGTGGCACGAGCTGCACCATTCCTCAGCTTCTCCAGCAGTATATGAGGCTCCAGAATGAACAACTATTACTGCTGGTAACACCTGCATGGAGTCCTTTGAGCTTGTCTGATGGGATAGGCAACAGGTTTAGAGGAAAAATTCCCAGACAGGTTTAAAAACACTTTATTAAAAGTATAACTTAAAAGACTTCATTAGAAAATAGAGCAGCCTCTGTACAATGATGCTTTAAAAGTCCATGTAAGTTGATTTCAGTAGAAAAATAATGCTCTCTTGTTGGGAGGAGCAAGAATGTGGAGAGACCAAACTGAGAGGCTCTTGATCCAAGCAGATTTCAGCAGCAGTAAGGAGGTGGCAGGGCAAGAGCAGAGGTGCCAAAACGGGTACCATCTCAGCTTCACCAAGTATTCTGCTGGAAGGACTGCAGGACTGGAAGTCTCTGCAGCACTGAGAGATCTGCATTCCCATTCCCTTCTGCCTTGCAAATTAAATCTGTGATGGGTTTTTAAACTGCTTCCCTGGCTGACTTGCAAAGTTAATAGCAAAGCAGTTAAACTGCAGTGAATACTGGACTAAAGATAATATTCCTGTGTCTTTGTGGTGGGAAGTAGCTGTGATACTACTGCACTGGCAAGGTGATAGGCTGGAGTACTGCAGGGTGCTTCACCCTAAGGTGTGGCAAAAGCAAAGGTAATGAAAGACTTAAGTTACTTGGCAGCTTGGGTTTTCTGCAGTGAAACATGATGGAGAGGAACCAGAACACTGCTGAAGGTGGCCCTGAAGCCCAAGAGGGAAGCCAGGAGTGCTCTCCCTGTCTCCAGCCAGTGGCACTCTCAGTTGCTGATTGTAAACTCTCGGCTCAGCGGGGTTAGCTGGAAATAACTATAGATCTTGCCAGAGCCAGCATCCGGGCTGGTCTGTGTGTCTGGTGCTGCAGTGGGAGCTGCAGATGGTGTCTGGCGCCTGTCAGTGCTTCCCCTGCACAGCTCTGTCAGGCGGTGTTTCTGACACCAGAACTGATGCACCCAGGAACTGCTAGCTGGGCCAAGGGAGTTAAGCAAGGTAGAAAACTTCAGTAAATTAGAAGGATTTGGTTTCTTTGGTAGTCATAGTCAATGTACTCCTTCCAGGTGAACATAAAAACTGCCCCTCATCAGCTTTTGGGCTGTTTCCCATTCACCAGGGCTGTGATGCTGCCTCACAGGGTGCTGGGCCACTTCCATGGTGTGAGTGAGCAGCTCTGATGGAGAAACCAGCAGTTCTTCCTGAATTGAGGGATTTAAGGTGAATTCCACTTGGACAAGCAGGGAGCAGGGCAGTGCACGGAGCTGGCTCCATCCATGAGTAACTTGATTTCCATCTGCATGATTAAGTGCTTTCGGTTACAATCTGGTAACTCAGCAACCATTCACTGATACAGCAGAGGCCATGCTACAGTCCTTGGTGTACAACTTCTGAAGGAAAACAGATGTCTGGCTCAAGTCAGCTTCACTTGGACCATCACTAAAAATGCAAGATTTCAGTAAATTGATGGCTTTATTGGACAGGCTTTGTGGGTAAAAACATTTGGCGTAAAATCTAGCTGGCCTTGTTTTAATTTGTGTTTTTATAATAGTGTGTTTGTTATGTTTACAGAGGGATTCTATTTGTTGGAGAACTAGGAGTCCCATGGGATCTGTGTGTGAGGAGGAGGGCTCTGCTAGTGCCTGGCTCTGGTTTCTCTCTCTTTCAGACACACACAGAGCACTGTGCCCATAGGGCAATCAGGCTCAGAAGCTTTCAGAAAATGGAATTTTGGAGGATTCTGGGAATTTGACCTTGCATATTTGGAGAGCTTTGGGGCTATTGTGGGTTTTAGGTTTTACTTTCTTACGTTTGATTCTCTTGGCCAATTTGAGCAGGGCAAGATTATGGATTAACTGCAAAAGGCCTTTTGCATCCAGGTACAAAATCCAGATTCAGGTCTCTTCTCCAAAGGTTTTCTCTTTCTGTGATAGTTCTTAGAGTCCTACAATGCCCTCCTTGTGGTCTGAAGGGAACATTAGAGACTAGCTGTGGTAAACAGGGATTTGGAGCATGTAGGATATGGGAGAATTCTGCTCATGCCTGGTAGTGCTGCATCACTTCTCAGCAGTCCTGGTGTTTGCCTGGCCAGGCTGAGCTCAGGGCTACAAATGACATCTTCTGATCACATATACTTTGCAATTTGAAGAAAGTTCTAGAGTTTCCAAAAAACAACATTTCCACTGCCTTCCTGACCTGCATTCCCAAAGACAAAGACGTACCAGTGTTGAGGAGAGAGAACTGACGCAGACTGGGACCCATCTCTCCACAGGGAGAAGCACCTCCAGGGAGCTCAGCTGAAGCATGTTCCTCCCAGGAGCAGGGAAATCACCTGCTCCCATGAGAGGCTGTTCTCAGAGTCACAGTGTGCAGGGCTGGAGGAAGTGTTGGTGCAGTTACCCTGAGCCTGTCGGGGGGGGCTTTGCACCCCTGAGGCAGAGGGCAGCAGGCAGGGAAGCACATGTGCCATGGTGTGATTTCGTCTGCCACCTCGGGGAAAAGCTGAACTTCTTTGGAGGGAAAGTGTAGAATTTTGATCTCATCCCTTTCCAAACCCACCCTAAGCCTGAATGCTTCAGATTTTAAAATCCTGACCCTACAGACGCTTCTTGTTCATTGCTGAGATAGTTATGTATTTCACATTGCTGTGCCCCAGCAGTAAGCTTATTGTGGAACAGCCTGAAAGAAACTGAGACTCCATCAGGAATGGAAGATCCAGCTGGGCCATTTCCCAGTGTTGTCAGTGGGGTTTGGACCAATTGTCCTTTCACACCTTGTATTCTCTAGTTCTGAGTAACTGATGTGCTCAAGAAATATGTTCTCTGTGTACCACAAAAGTAATGAAAGGTATAGCTCTAAACAAGGTTGCCTGATCTCTCCTTGTGTCGCCTGAGGGTGACCTGCAGTCTACTGGAATTAGATGTAATCACAGACTGTGCCCACGCTCCAGGAGACATTCTGATGGGAACAGGACATTTTGGGCATGTCCAAGCAAAGCATGTTCTGAATCTCCTGTGGCTTTGTGAATTGTGGTGGCATTTCATGCTAATATCCAGCTGACTTCCCCAGCTTCCTTTTATCAGAGTAAGCAGAGATGCATTTTCCTTCCTTGGAAATTCCCTGTACAACATTCATTGCAAATTTATCTTTCTTTTCTTTATGTCCTCTTCCCAGCAGGCCGGTCCTAACCTCCTGGAGGGGGAGAGAAGAGAAAATGGAGTGAATGGGGCAGAGGCCTGAGATCTTAACATTGCCAGGTGTGGAACTCTAGGATGTGTGTGTGGAGTCTGATTGAGGAAGTGAGGTGTAAACAAGAAGGAGGTGAGCCAGAGGCAAAAGAAAGATTACCCAGGAGAGTTACAGAAGCAATCTGCTTCCCACCAAGGCCGCTCACCTTGCTGAAAGTCTCCTCAAATAGGACACTGTCGCCCTGGGTGTGCATGACAGGAGCTGAAATGGCTTGTTCCAAGTCGTAGCCAAGCCACAGCTTGTTTATAATTGCCTGCAATAAAACAAATCCCACACTGCCCAACTGGACATAAAACCTGGGCTGTCCAACACAGGCTGCACTGAACCAGACCCACAGTCCTACCAGTCCTGCTTTCATGGTGACCAATACTAGATGCCTGGGGCAAGTAAAAGAATAGAATGAGCACATAATACTTCCCAGAATGCTTTCCCTGGCCAACAGCCTACAGTCTTTAGTGACTTCTAAATTGCAAAATAAAATAAAAGAACCAAGGAGTCCAAGGACCGGAGAAGAGCTGAGTAGGAATGAACATGGCTAGAAATCTGGGAGGGCTGAAAAAACTGGCAGCTTGCTGTGGGTTTCACTTACCATGGTGGTAGCACTGATAATCCAGCCCCCGCCAGCTCCTCCAATCACCAGCATGTCTCCTGACTTGGAGGTGAGGATGGAAGGCACCATTGCTGAGGGAGGCTTCTCTCCTAGAGCAGAAACAGAGATATTTCTCTTTCCATGTGGCTCTAAACAGGGTAGGAGGGACACAGGTATATCTACCTTGCCTTTATTTTGTCTCCCACAGAAAAATGAGCTGCTGCTCCTTCCTCAAGGCGCTCAAGACTCCCTAAACAATTTCCTTGTACTGAATGCCTGTCTCCCAAGAAACTGGAACCTTTGTGGCACAATCTAAACAAGTTTCTCTTGATGCAGGACAGGGCATCCTACAAGTATTCAGGACTCGCTGCAGCTCATCCACCCAGATGAGGAACCCTTAGCAGAAATCTTGCCATGGCAGCACTGGTGTCCTCTCCCAGCAGGCTGAGGGGGATGCAGCAGGCACAGCTCATGGCACAGAGCCACGTCTGCACCAACACTGCTGTGTCACAGAGCTCAGTGCAAGCCAAGCAGAATCATAGACAAGCCTAAAATATCAGCAGGCTTGTCCTAGCAGTAGTTTCTTCACTTCTTCCCTCCCCTTCCCATCAGTCACTGATCAGCTTCAGCACATTTTGACCTCTGACTTCTCTGGTTAGAAACCAAACTCCCATGTTTCCCTACAAGGAGATATGTGAATAGATACAGACACACTACAGGGCTTTATCCTCTTTTAGTCTGAAATCAACTTGTTCTTATCCAGATCTAGGAAAGGAAAAAGTACCTGTAAGTTTACAGGTTGTCCATGCCCACTTGTACACAGCCTGTGTATCCATCCCCTGGCCCTGTGCTTTATCCTGAGGATGAGGATGCTTACCTGGTTTAATGCTTCTATTTGTTATGCAGAAGTCAGCAAGTTCATTATTTAAAATTATCCCAGTTTGGTCAGAATACACAAAGGAGCCAAACCTGCAGGGAGGAAAGATGAAGCCTTTAAGTGCCTAGGGTTCTCCTGTTGTGGATGACATATGACACCCTGTGAGTAACTTCTGTCTCCTCCCCGCCTACAAGTGTCCCAGTGAGGGTATCCAAAAGGAATTTGTGCTGCTGCTGATGACAGAAATACGGTCCCTGTTACTGGTGCCTGTAGGGATTTGCTCAACCCACAGAAATTCAGCAAGAGCCTCAGCAAGTTCTTGCATCCTCCTGAACTATGAGGGCCCTTGGAGTTGATGCTCACAGATCTTCACTGTCACATGAAAAAGGCATTCACAAGCTGCCTAAACCAGTGAAACCCAAGGGTTTTGCATTTCTGGTAGCCAGCCCTTGCAGCTCCCCTGGCACGTGGCCTGCGTGACTCTGTCACCGAGCCCTGGGCTACTCACGGGTAGTTGATGGTGCTGGTGGCAGACACGGCGCTGCCGTCTGCAGCCAGCACAGAGATGTGGCTCGTGCCCAGACTTTTGTATTTGTCACTGTAGAGGGACCCCAGCAGGTTGTAGTGGCTGAGTGGGTGGTCACCACGAGTATCTATCTTCTGCCTCACAAACTCAGCAAACTGCTCAGACAGCAGGGTCCCCACAGGCATCTGCAAGCACAGCAAGGGCACTGAGCTAGTCACCAAAGCACAGGCACGTCTTTGGGCACAGGCAGACCTCAGGAATTGTCAGAGCTTGGGGCCCTGGAGCGGCGCCGTTCAGGCCCAGGCTGCTCTCATCCGAGAAAATGGACCAAGCTCAACACTCAGGCACCTCAATATTGGCAGGAGCATGTGCACATCCTTTTTCAGGCAGCGAGTGCTAGCCTACAGCTGAAGCTGCAGAGTAAACAGCCTGATCCTGCCTCTGCCTCGGCCAACTCACACTACTCTTCAGTAGCAGCTCTAAGTATTTTCTTTCCTTCCAGGCTGCAAAGAAGGAGCATGTCAGAGCATTGCTTGGTGCTGTAGCACTGTACCAACACATCATGGAGCTCACCTGAGCTTCAGAGAAGGCTGGGTCACTTATGTGGGGTCTGAGCATGTTGCCAAACTTCAGGGCCTCTGCAATGTAGTGGTAGATTTCTACCTTCTCCTCAGGTGTTGCCAGTGATGCTTTATGGAATTTAAACTCTATGATGCAGGATAAAGTAATTTTGTTAATAGACTTGAAGCAATGTTTTTTCAAGAAGTGTAAAAAAGGAAAAGTTGAAAGGACCCTCCTCTTCCCACCACAGTTCTTACCAGGTTTCGCCTCTGCTTTAGCAAGATGTGGATGCAGAAACAACCAAGTACTAATTTCCACTGACTTCAATTTCTTTGGAAGCCTTGGGAAAGTCATGCATCCTTTGGGCTTTGCAGCAGCTGTGGTGATGCTGATCCACTGTACAAGTGAACCAGTTCATCCTCCTACTTCACAGCATGGTCACACTGCTGCTTGGGGCCCCATTCTGGCTCAAAAACTCCATTTCTGCCCATTGCATTTTATCACTCTGGAGAAACCCTCTCTGAAAACCTCTTGCTGACCCTTTTCCATTAGGACTTTACCTTCCAATACCTTGAGGATGAACATGAGCACTGCACCTCCCATGGGTGGTCCTGGAGCAAACACCTTGGTGTTGTTGTTCAGGGTGATGTTCAGAGCTGAGGACACCTCTGCTTTGTATGCCCGAAGGTCCTCCAGTGAGAGACTGGACCCTTCAACAGAGACCCAGGAGCTGCCATCAGCACAGCAACTTGTACTGGTGCTGTGGGCTGCCTACATCAGAGCCTTGGTAAAGCTTGTGAAGAGCCATCCCCGTACAGCCCAAATTCCTTCCACCCAGCACAGCACTGCTGTCACACATCCTCACGTGCTGCCAAGCCCCAGGATGTCACAAAGCCTAAAGCAGTCAGAGGGGCCAGTGCATGAGCACTGTGGGAAAAGGCCAGAGCAGTGGGTGGTCTCAGCCCTGCTTCTGGGCCTGAGTTACAGGAACTGGGCAAAGTGGCCTCTTCCCATGTCAGGTACCACCCCAAGTGACAAGCAAATGGTGTGTGTTGGCTTTCCCTGGTACAGGCTCACTGTGAGCCAATGGCTGGGGGAAAGGCATTACACTCCTGTGTACACTATGTGTAGCTGCAACCTACCAAACTTCCTGGTGTCCTCCACCAGGGCCCTTCCTATCTCTCCCTCGTAGAAGGCTGCAGCTCCGTGTTCTGCTACAGCTTGCAGCGTTTGCTGCAGCGCTCGCCACCGGAAGGTCTCGCCAGCCTTCAGAAATCTTTGACCATCACATAGCAGTGGGCTGTTAAAGAAGAGCATTCATCAGTTTTACAGCATGAGCTTGTTCTTGCTCAGGGCCAATGACCTCTTTTTCCTACCAAGAGCTCATCTGGATTGTGGATGTTGTGCACTTTCCAAGGCTACACTGCAGCCTCTTTTAAAAACCCACTTCTGTGACTCTCTCCCACTCCATAGCAAGTATTCCCTGAGCACAAACCACAGCAGCAGCCTGTGCTCCACGTCAGCATGTCAGAGAAAGGGTCTGAAGCTGAGGAAACAGTGACCCTTCCACTTCAGTTTCATTCATGGGTCTTACCACAGTTTTTTCCCTGGATTAGAGAAGGCTGGGTGATGGAGAATTTTGTCCAGAACTGGGGAAATGACAAGTGGCTCTGACAGAAGCTTGATGGTCGGTTCAAACAGGGCTTTCCACGGCAAGCGGCCGTGTCGCTTGTGGGCTTCCTCATACCCACGGAGTTCTCCGGGCACGCCAATCCAGAGGGGACCTGAGGAGCAAAAGAGCAGTGTCACACCCAGTCAGTCACTGCCTTGGGGGTTCCATCTCTCTGAAAGCTCTCCAAGTGAAGTCTGAGCAGGCAGAGGCAGCCAAGGCTTCTAAAAGCAGGCTTGGTTTGTTTATTACTTTTTCCTGTTCATGTATTTCCTTGTCACTGAACAGCAGGGATACAGAGAGGCTGGAGGTGTGCTGAAAGCATAACAGGCAACAGGAACATGCTGCAGCAAGGGAGGTGCCAGCTGGACACTGGGAAATGGCACTAATGGGGCCTGGTCAAACACCAGAACAAAGGAAGCAGTGAAATTCTTCATCCCTGGAGAAATTCAAAAATGTGACAGGACAAGACCCTGAGCAGCCTGAGCAACACCTGACATCACCCTGCTTTGAGCAGACCTCCAGCTGTCCCTTCCAACCAGAGCTGCTCCTGATTCCTTTTCAGGCTCTTCCAAGGATAAGAACATCTCCAGAATCTAGGACACACCCCAAAAGATAACATTCTGGGGAAGGAAAATGAATACAGCAAGAAATGTGGAAAGATCCAAGATGTGCTGCTAAAGCAAGAGTGCCTGAGCCCAGCAACTGAACCTCTGATGTGCTTCCCCAATCTGTGTACATGGGCAAGCACACAAGATTGATTTCTTTTGTTTCCAGAAAGCTACTGATCTTATTTTTCTCTGTAAGAACTTCTGGGGAATGAGAGCTTTGAGAAATCTAGTCTTGAACTGCAGACTTCCTATGGAGGGAAGTTACCTTGTGATTTCTCCTCATGCTGGCTCCCCATTCAGGATTTTGGTGTTATTGCCAAACAGGAATTTTTATGGACCTAGTATTTTTAGTTACTTTTGCAAAAGGCAATCCAGGCAGAGTGTGTTAAACTCCAGCTCAAGTCAGTGAGGTTCAGTGCTCAGTTCCCCACCCTGAGCTCTGTGCACACCAGGAGGGCACACAGCTGTGGCCCAGGCTGTGTCCTTACCAATGGGGAAACCAGACCTACAGCCAGACAATAAGCCGGGAGAGAACACTCCTGGGACCGTCTCACGGGCGTTGATCACCTCGACTGTTCCTAGAAGGAAGAAGAGGGAAATGCATGTTGTTGTTTTCTTGAAGCAGGTGAACCTCCCTCTTGAGTCAGCTGTAGCACTGCAGGTGCTGCTGAGCTGCTCTGGAGCCTTTTGCCAAGTGCACCTGCAGGGTCAGAGGTCAGCACAACTTGTCCTTGACTCCTGTGATTTTTTTTAGAGCAAACCAAGCAGTGCCTACCTAAAGGTACAGGGAGAAGGCCAGGGCTTGTCTCCAGCCAGCAAAAGGTTCCCCCAGGGTTCATGGGCTGGGACATGCTGCCAGGACAAGCTGCCTCACACCTGCAGGCTTGTGCACTTCTTCTACGGATGGGACGTGTCAGAGACAATGTGAGCCACATGCTCCTGTGAGGGCCATTTACCAAGTGATGGTGAGGAAAGTCCATCATACTTAAAGCCCTCTATGTATCAGGGAGCTTGAAAGGACAAATTCAAACCCAAAGCCCCGCTTGCATACACTCGTATTTCAGGTCTAGCCTGTCTTTTTGCCTCCTCCTCTGCCTTGTGTTTATCTGCCCCTATCACAGCCCACAGAGCCAGCTGTGCTGCAGGAGCCCACGGAGCTCCCTGGGGTACCAAATGCCGGAGCTGTGCACGGCCACAGGCAGCTCTGTGCAGCATAACTCAGGTAGCAGAGGAGGATTGCTATCAGGAAACAAAGTTCCATGGCTCTGCCAACAGGGAAAAGAAGAAAAATATAGGTGTTCTGCCAAATTAGGCTCTTGCATAAGATACACCCAAACATTTCCAGATTTGTGACTCTGAGAAACTACTTGGCAGGGGTTTTAAAACTATGATATTGTTACAGACTTCATTGTTGATATTACTATTGGATATATAAGATCTGGGGATTTTTTGGAAGCCAAGACTTAAAAACTCCCACATAAAAGACATAAAAGAAAGAAAACAACACTAGAGTTTAAGACAAACACAGAAAGGCTCCCCAGCAGACACTGAACTTTGCTAGTTTATCTAGGTTTAGATTTCTGAGGTGGAGAGGCATCTCCTGGGACGGGAAGTGCTAATGCTGCTTTGGGGAGTGACAGCAGCACTGGGGACAGCAGTGAGAGACACAGCTCCAGTGTCAGGAGGCACTGCCAGAGCTGCTGGGCAGCACAAGTCCCTGAAGTGCCATCCTGAGGGCTCAGCTGAGGCAGTGCCAGCCCAGCACTGCCAGCACACACTGCACTCCCCTCCTGCCTGCTTCACTCAGCCACTCACACCTGGCTGCAGTCAGCTGTGTGACTTTGAAATCTGCATTGGGATTGCTTTGGAGGGGGAAGGGAAGGCAAACTCAGTTCATTTTATATCAAAGCTCTTTCTACACGCCCACATTCTTGCTGTGAAATGACAATCACAGCTCCCTGCGGTGGATGCTTTGGATCAAGAGCACAAGTGTGGTTTGTGATATAGCTTTTATATTCAAAATATTGCTCTGAGAGAACAGGAAGGATTCTGATTTCTCCACAGCAGTTGTGTGTCTGCAGAGGGACAAGGCACCACAGAGAGGCTAGGGCAGGCCCATACCTGTGCTGGCATTATAGATGGTAAATACGACACCCCCACCCAGGCCTGAACTCTGAGGGTTCATCACTGAAGTGCAGATCAAGCCAGCAATGGCAGCATCCACAGCTGTGCCTCCACTTTTCAGGATGTTCCTGTGGTGGGAAGGGAAGAAAAAAACCACTTAAAATCCAGGAATGTCAGAATGGAGAAATCACATGAAAATACCTCCTTGAGGCCCCTGCAACTTGAGAAGAGCAGCTGGAGAAATGTAGGGGCAGCAGTGTGGGGTGTGAGGGCACGGAGGGACACCTTCCTCTGCTGGAGTGAGAAGGAAGAATTAGAAAGAAAGGAGAGTCTGAAGGAGGAAAGAGCAGCCAGGGCCAGACCTGTGTGAGGCTGGACTTCCTCTGGGCAAAGAGTTCTGGGACAGAGAGAACTGCAGCTGCTCACAAATGCTGTGGACTAAAAGGAGTCCCGAGACATGGAGAAGGATGCTCTGAGCACAGAAGAGGGCTTTCCACATACCAGGAACCAAACAACTGATCTCTAGCTTCCCAAATGCTGTTCCTAATAAAGGCATATGCTGGTCAAATGGACAGGAGAACTGATGTGGGAACACTGGGTCCATGTGAAACACACATGTCAATTAGCACAATAGTCACTTTATTGTTCCTACAATGTGACTTCCTGGGCTTATTAGCACAAAAATTTCCCACCCTGCTCTCTGTATTCCCAAAGACAAAACCAAGAAAGAAAAAAAAAACCAAAGAGGACACAAATGCCTCAACTGCTTCTACCAAGGCACAGCTACATGAAAGAACACAAGACATTAAGGCAGCCTCTTGCTACTGACAGCAATGAGGTTCTCTTAGAGAAACATGCCTCATCAAATGCTTCCCTCAAGAACATCTGAAAAGCATCTTTTCCTTGCAGTGGAAATGGGGTGGTGTTTTCTGCACAGCCTGCCCGTAGCCAGCACTGGTGTTTGCTATGAAGGTTCCTAACTGTTTTATTGGGTTATTGCTCAGATAAGGCAAAGCCAAAGAGGAAACTGGAATGCTTCATAAATCGCAGTGCAACTGCTCCCAGAGTTTGCATGGGAACACAGAGCACACACAGAGACTGGTGTTTATTTTACATCCACTGATATGGCTGGGACCTGCTGTGTCCAGGAACAGGATGCTGCCAGCAGGCACGCTGGTTGTGGCTTTCCTGTTTCCCTAAGTGCATCGGGGTCACTGCATGTCAGGAAATGACATGTGGATAAGTGGAAAGAAAAATAGTAAGGAACATCAGGCTTTTGGGGTCTGCATGGCTTTTGGCCTCCTAGGATGTCCCTGGTTGTAGCTCTGAACATGGAGACTGAGGCTCAGGCTCGCCCATCCAGCCCCTTGCAGCAGGGGGTGGAGTCACCACACCAGTGACCCTGGGAGGTATTTTTCTGAAATGGAAGTTATTCATGGAAGCTGACCACAGAAAGGAAAGACACCAGGACTTCCTAAAAAACTGGGTCACCTCTGCAGAAGACCCAAACAGTGTGTTAGAAAGTTGGAAAAAGAGGGAAGAAGGACTTACTGACCCAGGACAGTGCTCCCCATAGCCCCTGGAATATGGGCTGTAAGGCAACACGTGCAAAGCCTGGTGACAGGGAAATGAATGGTTCTGGTGGTAAAAAACAGCTTTAGATAGAAGCTTGGAGATCATAGAGTGTGCATTTCAATGCAATGTATTAAGACCTTAACATGGAACATCAGGCACATTTCCCAAAGCCTGAAAAGCATCAGATTCTCACCCAAATTCAAAGCACATTCATACTGGCCTCCAGCCTCTCCAGAGACTGAAACTCAACAGAAAATATCCTGAGCTGGCTCCTGGTGTGTCACGTGGCTGCCTGCGCATGGCTCACTCCTAGTCAGAAACCTGCCACTTCCCTGGAAATGATGCCTGGGGAATTTCGGGCCATTATATATGGCAAAACCATGTCTGGATTTATGACCAGATTTATGATTTTTTTTTTTTAGCCTGGCTGCCTTTAGATGGATCTCTGCTGTAATGAGCTTAATTATAATGCAAAATCCTTAATCAGAGTGTGGCACTTTACCAGCTCTCTCTAGAGATACCAGTGCTGCAGCTGACAAGATCTGATAACAGCGCTTTGTTCCATATCCTTCCTGCCACTTAGTTTCAGCCTTAGGGTTTAGTCATTAACAGATTTCCTTGTAACAAAGAGCAGAAGAAGGTGTTAACAAACAAGTCCCATTCCAGCAGCAGCAAACAGGGATTCACCCTCCCTGGAAGGGTGAAAGATGGCATTTTGCTCACAGCAAAGATAGGCTGTGCTGGACTGCAGAGCAAGCCTGCTGTTCTGCCCTAGGCTAGAGGGAGCCCTGAAGCCTCTTTAAACACACTGGAAATGCTAATGTATTAAATTGTATTGACTTTTTTTTTCTGCTAAAGAAGGCTGGGGACTGGAGGACCACCCATTACACAGCAGCTGCCTCCTTAGGATTTATGAAGAGCAAAAGCAACAACCACTTCTGTAAAAAAGGGCCAGTTACCAAATTTAAAACGTCCAAGAAGGGAAACCAAATCCTTTGGGATGTAAACACACTTCAGAAATGTGCTGGGCCAAAAGGATTTTTGCATCAGATTCTCTGGCTGGAACTGAGCTTCCCAGGGCAGCAGAGGTTTTCTGACTGTTAAAGTCTCACCATTCTCACCCTCCCCACCACCGTGTCCCCCCGGGGGGTGTTGATTTCCAAGAAGGTCAGTTCCCAGGGTTCATGCTAGGCTACATTGGGGAAATGGGATCAGAGATGGCTGTTGGACCAGGCCAGGTCAGCTCGCCTTGCTGCAGTGAATCCCACCACTGGGAATGAACATTTTTCCTAAATCTGTCCCTGACATTATGCGGGCTCTTGTTTCTGCCATTTGGAAAACAAAGGACTGCAGAGCAGTAGGTGACAGAGCTCAAAGAGCACTCTGGTAGGGAACATAAAGCTTTTTGCAAGCTTTGTGAAAGGAGCCTCTTCCAGGAGGGAACAAGTGGCTCAGAGTTGGAGGTGAAGTTTGAATACCTCTTACTGTACTGAATACCTCTTACAGGGCAATCATCTCCTGTCTCCTCAGGGTTCTTGAGATGAGGACAAATTAGTGAGGTGGACAGTGGCACCAAATCCATATGCTTGGGTAGAAACTACTCTGATTCTCCTTTTAGCCTCCCATCCCTCTTCATCAAAGTGTTTCACTTCATTCAGGGACAAGTTTTCTCCCAGGGCAGGGTCTCAGTCTGGACCAGACAGCTGGACAAGGTTGCTTTCAGCCCTCAGATTCCAGCAGAAAAAACACAGCAAGAGACCCAGCCTTGCTCAGCACTGAGAGCTGGGCACTGATGGCTAAGGGGAAGTTTAGCTCAGGACCTGCCAACATGGATGGTGACAGCTGAAGGCTCACTGAGATTGCTCACTTTCTGCAGGAACACAAAGAGTTGCATAAAGATTTCAAAACCCTAGAGTACCCAAACAGAATCTCCAGAACTGGAAAACACATGGGCCCTGAGGTGTTTTCCCCAACCCACTATCCCACTCATTGAAATAGAAGATTTGTCCTCAAGCAAGAGGTTTAGTTCAGTTGTTCTCAGTAAATTCAATTGACAATTCCATTAGGAACACACAAAGACTCCCAAATGGAAGAATTTTAAACCAACAGTGTATCATGTAGTGCCCCAGGATTTTCATTCCTGACAACTCACAGAGCATGTGGTTTGAGTTTATCTTTAAAATAAACAAGACTTTTTAATTAAAGAATAAAATCTGTAAGTAAGTCAGAGATTAGGTGCTGCTTTTAGAGTCCAAGGCTTCAGGCACCAGACCAGTTCTCTGAGCATCCCCCGCATGGATTCCTGTGAGCTCGGGGAGGGGGGGATATGCAGGATCAAAGGGGTGGGGAACAGCCTGGGGTCACAGCAGGAGAGAGGGTCTGCCAGGTCAGTGAGGAAGAGCAGGAACAAACCAGCCCTACTGTGTCTTTGGGGACTGGCATCCAGGGCTGCTTGGCATTGCTCTGCTCTCACCTTGTTGCTAGAGTAAAGTGGCACATGAACTGCCAGTTCACAGGTGGGGACAGCAGCTTAACGGCTGAGACTGCTCACAGAAATTGGATTTTATTGCTACTGCTGTGACAAAAATCCTATGGATGCTAAAATCTTATTCAGCAAAGATGTGGTAGGAAGCAGCTGTATGCTCATCATCTCATAGTGCTCCTGTCAGGGACCCTGAGTCAGCCTTGAGGAAGCCCTTGCCCTGCAGAGTCCCACAGAAGGTCACAGAGCAGAGCAGATGGCTCTGAAAGGCTGAGCCCCTGGCCAGAGCCCCTCTGCTGTGGCATCCTTGCAGTGTCACTGCCATGTGAGCCTTCCTCACCAGTGAAAAAACATCATTTTCTCACCTCACAGTTTGCTCTGGGAACTAATTTAGTGATGGCCATCATGTGCAAAGAGCTGAGAGCTTAAAAAGTGACATACAGGTATAACAGCACAGGAATGTCTGGGAGAAAGTTAACAAGATCACGTGCAGTACAGAGCATGCGATAGGCTTCCTAGAGAGAAAAAAATGAAGCCACCACTGTGGGCTAGTGGGACAGAGAAAGAAATATGACAACAATAAGGAAAAGGGCAAATATTATACAAAGCTTCTGATCCCAAGCTCTCTTGCAGAGGACCATTTTTATGAACAATTTTACTTTTATTATAATCTTTTACGAGAGCAGGCACAGAAGAAGCTGGGAGAACAACATGGGAGTTTCTCTCATTCCAAGTCTAAGGACAGCATGAAATGAGCACAAAGATTTCCAAGAATGGCTGGAGGCAAAGATACTGGGAAAAGCAGCAGCAATCATGCAGCAGCAGGGGAGTAGAGCTGACCACCAGGCAGAGGGTGCCCAGGCAAAGGAGGAGAATGGCCATGGCTGGTGAGGTCCTAGAGGCTTGGCAGGGCTGGAGGAGAGAGCAAGACCTGATGTGCAGATGCCCCAGGATGGGCAAAAAGGGGAAAAAAAAGTGATGGGAAGGTGGAGGAAGGGCAGGATTTTGTGGGGATCATTGGCAGAGTGTTTGTAGGGAATTTAACAATGTTGGTCCATTGGACTGGAGGGACAGCACAGAGCTGTCAGCAAGTATGCTGGAGGTGCAGCTGCAGCAATGCTGGGGGCTGGGGAAGCCTGAGGAGCTGCTTGCTGAGAGAAGGAAGTGAGACCTCAGCAGCAGTAGCCAACTAGACAGAGCTGCTCAGTTGTCCACTGGCCACAGATTTCTGTGGCTCTCACTTCAATGTCTTCCAGCTGATTATACACTACATCAAGTTAAAATTTACAATAGCTGCAAAAACAAATGCCATGGTTTACCCCAGCAGATTCTTTAGGCAATCCAGTTAGGTGTTTTCCTCTTTTTCCATTAATAGTGATTTTAAAAATACTTCTCCTTTCTGAAGAACTAACCTGTGGCTTCACATAAAAAACCCCATCTCATTGCTTGACATATGTGCAGCCACAGTTTATTTCCTCCAGCTACTCATGCCAGCTCATCATTGCCAGAAACAGAGGTGTGACATGGCAAAGTGTGGTATTATGACACCAGGTCTCATTTCACTCCCCCAGCCACAAGGCAGAGCACACAGCTCCAGCATCCAACCCCGGAGCATCCAGCATCACATGAAAACTTCTGTCCTTCTGCTTTCATGGATACAGGCATTCAATAATTGAAGGAACAGTAAAATAATAACACGGGAGTCAAAATGTTTGAGAGACAGCTTTTACAGAAACTGCAGGTGTACAACCTGGGCATCTAGAGAAATTTTTTTTACCTACATCTTTCTTTCCAAGTGGTGTAAATATGTCTTCTGTACTTCTACTGTCTTGACTGAATTTCAATCAAAATCTGCTCTTTGCTTTTTTTCTTCATAGCACACACTCTTGCTGCAGGCTTCAGTCCCGAAAAACACCCCCAAAAGGCAGGGATGTCAGCACCCCTTTCCCTGCCTTCCCTTCCTTGTCTCTGTTGAAGCCTGGCTGCAGCTCTCTGCAAGCTCCTCTAACTTCTTAATTTATTCTAAGTCACTTATCCGACAGACCTACCATGCCATAAAAAGTAAATTTCTTCCTTCTCCACTTAAAACCAGCATTGTACTTGTCTACTACAAATATTTATACTTTCCAAAAGGCCAAGAGTTTGCAAAGTTGCAAATTTTCGGGACAGTATCATGAAACGAAGCATGGGAGGCTGAGGCTCCGTCTGCTCTCCTGGCAGCGGCACCGCGGAGCGGGGACGGGGCAGAATCGCGGCTCACGCCCGTGCTCTGTGTCCCCTCAGTTAGCCCGAGGGACACGCACAACAGGGGAGCCAGGGGAGCCAGGGAAGCCAGGGGAGCCAGGGGAGCCAGGGGAGCCAGGGGAGCAGGGAGCTGCGTGCACGTACCGGCCGATGAGGGAGCAGCTCTCGGTGTCAGCAGCCACGGCACCGTGCAGGTACTGCTGGGCACCGCAGCTCGGCTGGGTCAGCACGACCACGAGTGTCACCGCCACTGCCAGCACTCCCAGGGTCAGCAGCACCAGGCAGCAGATCTTCCCCGTGCTCATGGCTATTCCTGTGCCGCCGGAGCAGCTGGAAGTCCTTTCGAGGAGGCGCCTGCCCTGCCCGGGGGAAGTGGATATATCCCGGCAGTTTTGTGAGGGAGGTCTCACCGCAGTGGGCTCTGCCCCCAGCGATTACATTCTTTCTAACATTAAAAGTTGCTAAAAAGCCAACGCTCTTTCTTTCCTACTCTCTTAGGTGTGAGGGGCTTTTCACTCTCTTTTTAAAACTTTTCTTGCAGGTCCACCATCCGCCTTTTTTTTTTTTTTTTTTTTTTGGTGTGTGTGTGTGTGTGCGTGTGTGTGTGTGTGTCTGATGAAAACTTTTAACACATTCATTCCTGGAGCAGTTCAAAAAGAAATCTCCACTCTGCTCCTCGGCTTCTCACAGCTTCTCTGGCTTCCCATTCTTGACATGCAAATTACCTCAGGTAGCCTATGTAAATCACTGGGAAAATTACCCCAGTCCTACACTGCAAACTTGAGGTGTTTTTGTTCCTGTAAAACTCCTCAAAGAAGTGAAAGCTGAAGACACTGTACAAAGCTAGAACCTTCATATTTACCCTTAGTTTACCTTACAGTTTATTATACTCTTAGTTACTTTTTTCATATGTACATCTTGCCCGTGTCCACACCATACACCTTCTGTAAATGAGCACGAGAGAACAAGTGGAATAAAGCAGCACTTTGCAAACATAGGTGCCCAGAGCACCAAGAGCTCTGAAGTCCAGCCTGTGCGCAGCTGCTCACTGGGACAGACCTGATCCCTCACAGAGCAGTGATGAGCAGCAGGAATTGCTACCCAGTGCAGCTGACCCCAGCTGGATCTTTAACAACCTCTTAATTACACAGTTCTCCTTGCACTGGAGAAGTTAAAGACAGGGCTCCACCTCTGCCTGCTGTCTTTCTAAAAGACATTACCTGGGATCCTTTGCCTGCTAGATTAGGGAGAAGGGGAATTCACCTGTGAAGATCTACACATCTATTTCAGAGCAGGTTTTGAACTTGTCTCACTAAACTTTATCTTATAACTAAGCAATGCTATTTCACGTGTCATATCTCAAGAAATGGATTTGATAGGCTAAAATGTCTTTGTTGTGGTTCTATCTTCTCATCAGATTATGTTGGGGAACTGAAAATAGTTCAAGAAAATTCATGGTTTTGTCCAAGATAAAACCATGGTCTATATGGTAATAATTTCTTGGTCTCCACGCCTCAGTCTCACCTGGCAAGTATACCTGGCATGTGTAAACAAGCCTCCTCAGCTCTCATGTGACTCTTCACTCCATTGCAAAATATTGCTAATTTTGTAGAATGTCTCAATCCCTACATGACTCTGATGTTTTCGTTTTGACAAATTACAATATAACACTTAAAGAATCATCATCCTGCTGTTTCTGGGGAAGCTTTTCCCTTTAAATTCATAGAAGGGCTGACCACTCCAAAAAGATAAGTGGATTTTGCCTATTCATTTGCAACAGATGTTGTGGAGAATTCAACTGTAGTCTCTCCGGTTTCTCCCAGTTTCCAGATTTGGGTTTTAACTCAGCACATCAAACCTCTGCATCCAGAAAATTATCATTGTGCAGTCAAAGAGGAGACCTGGAAGAGGCAAGAAAGGTAAAAGAGAGTGTCATCTCTCAGACCAAGGGAGAGGCCAAGGATGGCCTGGGAAGGACAAGACATAGTTATGACTATCCCAACTAACAGCTGCCTCTCACAGGAAAACCCATTTTTCTTTTTGATATGGAAATGAAGATTGAGCCTCTTTGTCTCTTTCACTGTGTAACCTTTACAGTCTTGGTGCAACATTCAACTTTGACCATATGATACTACAAACTCTGCACTGACCCTTCCATGTCAGAAGCTGCTAAGCAGTTCACATGCTGGGATTCAGGACTTTGACCTCTATTTTTCTGTTTGTTTGTCAAAACTTTCACATTTGCCATCATTATCTGGGAACACAGTTTGCCTTGGCAGAAATCTCCATACATAGCCCTTCACTCTCTGGTCTTCTGCTGCCAGCATGTAGGGCTTTGTGTGCTGCTTGAAAGGGGACTCAGGTATTTAAAGACCCTTATAGGCCAAGATCAACTCAGGGAAAATTTAACTAGAATTTTCATTATTAACAGAATCATTATTAATTAACTTATAAAAAGGCAGAGCATCTTTAAATTGTCCTTTATATTGTTGGGGTCCTGCTACCTCTTTGTCTAAATCTGCAATCAAGAGATCAAATTTGAATATTATGTAATATCTGAAGTACGGGCATTGTTAAGGTTGAGGTGAAGACCACAGCTGCCTTCTGGAGGGTAAGAAATTATCAAAGGGTGTAAACCCTCAGCTTGCTTTCTCAATTTCCCTCTCAGGTTATTGCAGAGCTGTTGAAGAGCCTCAGCCATAGGTGGGGAGAGTACAGGGAGTCATCTCCTGACCAAAGGGACAAGGGCAGGCTTTGGAGGCACCAGGAGCTTCTCCTTCAGCCTTGCTGAAGGCACTGTGCACCTCTGCTTAGGGTATTACATTAAGCAGCTGTAACTTCACC
Organism: Cettia cetti; assembly: GCA_013401135.1. NCBI lineage: Eukaryota > Metazoa > Chordata > Aves > Passeriformes > Sylviidae > Cettia > Cettia cetti. The sequence continues at coordinate 93,049 of VZUI01079905.1, forward strand.
TCAGGCTCCAACATGTCTTGGCACACAGAGCTGCCATCTGCAGTTGCTGCTTCTCTGGTTTCGGATGAGGGGTGCATCAGCCACGTTTGAGAAGAAGAAAGCTGTTTGCTGGTTGAAAGGCACCCCTCATAACCAGCCTTTGGAGCCTGGAGGTGAGGACACAGCCCCAAAGAGCCCCAGCATCTACACGAGGTGTGAGCACGCTTTTCATTTGGCAGAAAAAACCTGGAGATGCAAACCAAGGAGCCACTTTTGCAGAAGATGGAGACCTCTGTTGAAGCAAGATTCATGACAGTCCAGGGCCCGACTAAGAAAAACAAGGTTGCAGCTTTGTGTGCAGTAAAAGAGTAGGTTTGTGGCATGAATGACATTTCAAGCATGGTGTTTTTCCTCCTTTTCTTTAGTGCTGTTTTCCATTGATTGAGGGAAGTAAAGAACAGACAGAAGGTACGACATTTGTACTTGACAAAGAAAAGCTAAGATATTGACACTCAGTTTATCACTCTTCATCTCATCTTTTTAAAATATAAATTAAAATAACCCTAAATGCACACCAAACTCACACTAGTGTCCTAAATAACCTCATTTGCCTTGGTCTCCACACAGCCCAAATTATTTTGCAACATTCTCAGGAGGATGCCTCTTTCTGCTGGTGTTTGTTTGCAGAGCATTGTCTACAGTCACCAAGCTCTTACTGTATTATTATTATTATTATTATTGCATTTTACAATTCACAGCTCTAAATTAAGTTTTAACCATTGGACAAGAGTCTAGGAAAGCTTCCAAGATCATGCAACCAAAAGCCAAATTGGATGTATTTCATATGCTGTTTGTCCCCTCCTTCAGTCATGTTTATTTATAACCCAGGAATATCAATTAACTCTATATGATAATCAAATAACCCAATAATTGGCAACATTCAGGGGATTTATTGTCCAGATTTTCTAAGGGACATGGCTGTGAGTTCCACAGTTGGTGCTCATGATCCATTTGTTCTTTAAAAACTGCTACACACTAAACTTTGCACACTGTTTTCCTTTGCACACAAACAAGCTTACTGTATTGAGGGTCATGGGTCTGCTCCCACAAAAAACAAGTATTCAGACATCTGGAAAAACAGATATTTGGAACCAGGAAATTTTGGTCGTAAGAATATCTCATTCATATTTCTCTTCCCTCTGTTATTCCTCAGAATTCAGGATGATAGTTTAACTCATAAACAGCTCTGATCCAGGAAAGCCAAATTCTTCTTCTTTTGTTACTGAAATCAGAAAAGGGAAATATGTTCCTAATTTACTCGTAGGTCTGTGTTTTGCTGTGATTAGCATTTAAGTACCTTCTGAATTTTTTGTTTTCCTTTTAATTTGAAAGCATGCCAGGGAATAACTCTCACACTTCTAGCTGAGAAACTTGGCAGTACTTCACCTCAAATCTCGAAAACACACTTCTGGCTCCAGCTGTAATGGTTGAACAGATTTGAACTGTCCAACAAAGCTTTGAAGGGTTGGAGGGTGATCACAAGCATTCCATGTTTTGGAAGCACAGCAGCAGGGCAGTGACAGATGACTGGAGGGGACAAATCTACATCTTGAGGATGACAAGTATCAACAGTCCAATACTACTCTGGCACTATTTTCCTCAGCCTCACTGTCCTTCAGTTTCCCAGTTTAAGAATCTCTCTTCGTGGCTGTAAGCATGAACAAAGGGAAAGCACTTGAACGGAACAGTCACAGGACACACACCACTTCTCACACAACTGAGAGCCTCAAGGGACACACAGAAACTCAGGGACTCCTCTCTCTTAGTTGAATTTTTCAAGGTTAAAGGCAGAACTGCTGCCTTCTTCTTCCTTTTCCTGCTGGTTAAAAGTAATGCCTGTTGGAAATGCTCGGGGAAATCATAACCAGAATAACCTCTATTTCACAGTGACACTGACCCAGTGAAAGTCAACTTTTGCACAGCTCTACTTAGTGGGACACATGGCACAAACCACTGCCCAAGGGAAACTCTTCTCCATTTACTTTATTCAGTGAGGATGTCCAGGCACAGTTTACTGCAAACATCAGCACTTTATTCTTTCTGCAACACTGCAGCTATTCTCAATATTAGATTAATATTAGTGAAATTAGTGAAACCTTCTGATTCAGTCCTTAACTCTTGAGCACCCTTCTGGACCAAAGCCAGTTGTTTTCTTAAAGACTAAACCTCATTAGTACAATTACTCTAACAGCTGAAAGTATTGGCAGGAGAAAACAAAGGGAAGCTTTGTGTACATCCAAAGACACTGACAGCAAACTCTGTCTGAACCCTGTATTGTCTAAAATAGGCCAGAGTATCACAGTGACCCCATGCAGCAGATATCTGTGGAGGGTTTTAACCCACATGGAAGCACTAAACTCACTGAAAGTACTAAATACAATATATTTATGGTAAAGTGTGTGTGTTTCTATATGTAACTACCTATACAGCTGCCATAATTTGCTTTGTATGACCTCAGTGAGCCCCAGCCAGTGAGTCCTGGTTTGCTGCCATGCTCATTCATGAGCTCCCTGGATCAGTTTGTTCACTGAGCCCTGGAAGGCTGAAGGTCCCTTGGTCTCCCCAGAGCCCAGCACAGGGCAACACAAGCCACTCTGAACACAAGAGGGAAGCACATCAGCTGAGGAAGCTGAGGATGATTTTGCCAGGGATCTTCACAGAGAGAAATAACATGCTGAATCCTGGACTCTTTAATGCCAAAAGCTCTAGAAAGATGTTCAGAAAAAGGAGGGTTGTTGAAATACAGTTTGGAAGATCAAAAAAGGAATCAATGAGGCTGAAAATGCAACACCAGCAAATCTCTGGCTTGAACTTAATTAAGGGCAATGGCTGTCAAGCAGCAGAGCATCATCTACAGAGACCTTGCTGAACTTGAAGAGAAACCTCATGAAATTTGCTCTGGAGCAGGGCAGAGGTCTGCACGCAGGCAGAGTAATGTGCTCAGCACAGGCTCTCTCGTGGGCTGCTCTCCATGTTGGAGAGGGATCCAGGCAAATGACTATTTAAATGCTAGCAAACCCACCAAGCTTGACTGTGTGCTCTCTTCCAAGCCCTCTGCATGCTTCTCCAGCCTCTAACAGCCTGGTTCCCAACTCTACAAAGCAGGGATTATCCCCCACCAAACACTCCCACATCTCCCTCCCCCTGCCATCCCCTGCTCTGGGTCCCTGCTCCCATGCAGTCAACCAATGCAAGCAGGAGATGAGGGCAAAGGCTCCATGGGCTGCACATAATGACCCCCCAAGCAATGGGGATGTGATGTCTGCATTAAGCTGTTTTTGCAGCTGCTACAACATTTTATTTTTTACTTTTTTTTTTTACTTTTTTTTCTTTTTTTTTAAGTTCCTGGTGTTAAGGGTATATTAAAAAATAAAGAGTTTTGCCTTATGAGGTCATCTGAAACGAATCTCATCCTCTCAGAAAAAGGAGCAAGGATGGGAAATATTTTCTAAAAATTCCCCTAAATGAGAACTGAGGCTTTTCTGGGATTCCCAGGTAAATGACAGAGCTACACTGCTGTGCACAGTGAGGCTTTCCCAAGAGCTTAATCACACTGCAATTTATGAGTCAGGAATCAAGACCAGGACTAGAATCTGGATTTCATCTCCTCTCCAAAATGAGTAGGGCTGATGAAATGCAGCCAAACATTGTACTTTCCTGTGAAGTCAGCAGGCCCCACCTTTGCCTTCCCTGTAGCTTTTTCTGAGAAATGAAAGCCTCCACACAGCATCCCCACTGGAGTTCTGCACTTCCTACGTGTCACTGGAATCCAGTGACATCCACCAGCATCAGAGTGCTGAAAGGGACAGTGAGGGAGTACACATGCAGCTGGTGCAGGAAGGATAGGAAGGGACCAGGATGTGCCTCTGGGAAGCCACAAGCTGCTGGAGAGACTCCCTCACACTTGCCTCAGACCCTCCCCTCATTAAACACAGACTGCACCGCTGCCCTCTCCCTGCTGCACTTCCTGCCCTTCGGGAAGAAGTTCCTGGGAAAACAAACCAAATGTGACTGCTGCAAGTCAATAAGGATCTCAGAGCGCCAGAACATATAGAAAACCAGAGCAAGCTGAGCTTTTCTGCAAGGGAATGGGGGAAGAGTTCTTGACTACCCTTATGATCCTCAAGCAAAGCAATGGAGAGGCTGACAGAAGGACAAAAGCCAGTTCCATAAACTGCCCTTGCCATGTCCTGCTGTAAAAAAATGAAGGTTACTGGTATTGGGCAACTACAGATGTAGGCTCCTAGCTCTGTCTTGGTTCCAGGGATAAGAGCATTGCTTCACAATAGCTTCCCTTCCTTCTGAATGGCCCTGGGAGCTTGTGTGAGGTTGCACCCTTTCCTTGTGCAAGAGTACAAGAAACTGTTTGCTTTCTTCCCTAGAAAGTGCAAGAGCAGCATGCAGGAAAAGAGAAAATCAGTCTTATAGAGTTTGTTTTCTGTACTTTTTCCCTGCTTATTTTTCACAGCTATTTTACTTTGGAAATTCCCTGGTATTCAAATATGGTGTTTCCAGGCTGTTGCACAATTCCCTTTGGAGCTGTTGTATTACTTATCATTAGCCACTTTCCCACACTCTGATCATTGTAAATGTCTCCTTCTTCCCTTCAAAATTTTACACTCTTTCCTCTAGGGACATGCTGATATTATAGTCCCAAAATTTACTCAGCTGGAACATGGGGTAGAAAATGCAAGAAGTCAACTGCTGCTCATTCAGGAGCATGAACAACGGGAATGAAAAAAAAATCCCTGCTTTCCCACATTCAGAATTTGAATATTAATCTTCATCAGTCTTAAATATATTGTATGAATACCTGAGCTGAGATGCTGGAGTACTACATATTTTATTTCAATAGAAAAGAAGCTGTTTTCAGAATTACATGCATATTCTATTCTACCTTCTATATTAAATTTTAAGACCTTTCTTTGTACAATAGCTGGTTAAGTTTCTTCCATACTGAAGTAAGCCATTTTCAGCTTATCAGATTGGAGAATGTCAGTAAGTTATTGTCAGCAATGCATTCTAGTTCTCAAAAATAACGTGGCCCCTTCCCAAACTAGTGCAGTGGCTGTACCAGCACAGTACATTTCACAACACTCTTCTGGATTTAAACCCTAAACCTAACCCTAAGCAGTAATGTGTAGATTTCCACGAAGTCATCAAAATAAAGGCAGTTGCATGAGGAAAAATGTTGACTCAAGAAAACCTTGAGGGTTTGTGGGGCATTGTTTGGTGTTGTTCGGGGGGAGTGTTGTTGGGGGGAGTGTTGTTCGTCTGGGCTTTGGTTTGGTTTTCTGTTTGTTTATTTGTTTGTTTGTTGTTTGGGAGTTTAGTTTGGGAATGGTTTGGTTCGGTGGTTTTATTTGTTTTGGGGTTTTTTTCCATAAGAAGCCAAGCTGCTGGTCTCCATACCAAAGGGTAAATTGAAGCAGCAGCATTTAACAAAAAGAAACAGTTTCTACATGGTGCACCAGGGTCAATGTAGAAAGGACAAAATAAATAATGCCAACAGAAACATCTGGAATCTGTTTGAAACAGATTAAAGGACTTCCAGCAGTGACTGGACAGGGTGTCCTAGTTTAATAAAATTAAATTAATTTGAAAGCCTTTGGAACACAGAAAATGGACCACAGTGTGTATCTCCAAAGCTCCATGCTAGCAGTCAGAATGGAAAAGAGACATGATCCTTCAGCCTCACACATCATCCTTTCTGAAATTCAGGAAATCAAAACCTAGTTCCAGGTGCCGCAGCCATGAGGCTGATGGCATCTTGGCTTCCCTTCTGCCCTCTTCTCCTTTCTGTCTGCACCAGCAATTTTCACAGTGTTTCCACTTTCACTGCCTAGTTCAGACAGAGCCTTTTGGATGCTGTACATGAGCAGTGACCAAACTTTTTGCCACTTCAGGCCCCTGGATGAGTTACAGAAATCCACAGCTCTCCTACCAGGTGGCTGCAGGTATTTCCATCACATTATTCCATCAGCATCTATTCTCCTGTCTGCTTTCTTTTCTGAGGTCTGCTTCCTGTCCACACAAATTTCCCAGCTGGCAGCTCCTGGTGCAGCCTCTTGAGTGCTGCACAGCCATAAGGCATTCCACCCCCAAAACATGTGGAATTCATAATCAGTTACAGAGATCCTCTGGGCTGTCCAAGAGCATGGACAGTGCCTTATTACTAAAACTTCATCTCTCTCCTTTCTGGGACAGTTGGTGCCTGGTGCTGCTCTCTCCCTGACAGCTCCCTCCTGTCACGGCAGAGCCTCTTGCCACAGGGACAATTCTTTTCTTTCAGCACCTCTGTCCAGCATCTATCACCTCCTATAATGGGAAAAAGTTCTTCAAACTGGGCAGCCATCACCAAGGCCCCAAGAAACAATCCTTCCAGACTCAACCCTCAGCAGGCCCTTTGCTCCTGCCAAAAGGTAATCAGCACTTTTTCCTTCCTTTGCCTTTTCCCATTTCCCACTACTGGGACAAGCAAAACCTAGCTCCTGAATGTCTGTATTTCATGCCACATCCTAAAATAGTGCCACATCTCAGGGTCAGAGCCAGCTTGGATTTTCCCTTTCTGCTTCCTCCCCAAGATCTGACACTTGCTGCAGAATCAAGGGCAGATCTGTGCAGGATTCCAGACAGCTGTCAAGCCTGGACTCTCAGCAGACCGTACGGATTTTATAATTCTTTGCCTGACATGAAATTCAGTCAGTCTGAACAGAGTTGGACACACACATAAACACACTCATCACACATACACATGGTGGCCAAGATTGCCCAACACCATATTTTGGAGGCTTGTTTATTCAAGATCAACCAAATAGCAATTTTGAAAACATAAACACAGTAAACCCAAAAGTTTTTATATAGAGAAAGCTTTTCTATTCTCCATGCATTATTTAGAAAGTGAAAAAAAAATTTTAAATCCCCTGAAACAGTTCAATGTTCAAATGTAAAGACATACAACCAGCCCTGTCCTGGTTTAATGGTCACAGATATTGTTTCATCTAAAGAAAATTTGTCTCATTTGCTTACATTTCCTTCCTTTCTAAACAATAGGCTTAGATGTTGACCATATATTAGAAACAAAAAAAACCAGGCAGGTGGGTCAAACTGAGAACCCCACAGCTCCTTTCTCTGACAGCAGCCAGCACTGGATGCCCAGGGGAGTCTACAGCAGAAAAATGACAACAATAAATGTGTAGTGATTCTTCCCCAAATGCTCTCTCAGCCTCCAAATACTTGAAATTCAGAAACTTGCTGAGCCACAAGTGCCTCTTTGTATCTGGTACCCCTTGATAATTTAGTTTAATGGGTTTTTCCAATGTCATCCAGCTTCTGATTTACAGGATGATAAAAGTTTTCAGACCAAACACATCTTCACTGTGCTGCTTCCCTTCAGACTCATCACTCTTGATCCCCCAGACTGCTGTTACTCCAGCAATGGAATAACAATGGTGAGTCTCTGCTTTAGAAAAACAGGACTTGCCAAAGTAGCTCTGACTGAGTCAAAGAAACACTGCCACTGCACCTCTGGAGAGGACTCAGTGCTGCCAGGCCTGTCACCTACTGCTGCCCCTCCAGTGAGCCCAGAGCAAGGAGGTGACCTGGAAACCCACTGCAAATCATGACCCCTTTGACACCCTCCTGACTGCACCACCTTGAGCCCTGAAGTTGCAGGGAGCAGCCCATGCTACAACCCAGAATAAATGGGTTTGAAACATTACCCTAAATGAACAATCAGAGAGAAAGAAACCCACTGAGACTGAGAGAGCTGCCTGTCCTCTGACCTTTTGGGCAACTGAGCAAATTTCTCAGGGCTTTTCTGAAAAACAGGCTGAAGTAGGGTCACAGCCCAGCAGGAGTCCTAGAATGTGTAACTACAAAGGGATTTATAACAAGAAAGAAAAGGGAAGATTTAAGTAACTTCTTACTCTTTAAAAAACCCCACAGAATTTATCCATTCTACCACAACCCTGCACCTACAGCCAAATGTTTAGCTCATGCCTCATGGATGTGTTGGACAGCTAAATAGGATCTCCTGATAAATGCAAATATGTTTTGACAGACTAGTTCAAGATAAACACAAAACCATTAAAACCATAGCTTACAAATTATAAACTTCATTTCCCATGACTCACTAGGAACCCAAAAGCAAGTTCCTATCCTGGATGTATTTATGCTGACACATGGAGTCACCTGAGATTCAAGGTTTAACTGTCAAAGCAACAATCACTACAGAGGCAGCAGCCACTCACTGAGAACACATGATAGACTGGAAATAATTTCCAATACAGAACATTGCAGAGAGTTATCTTACATCAGACTACAGTTAAGAGCTATTCTCCATACATGAAATTAAAGATGGAACTTGCTTTAGTTCTACTGGTGGTTCCCCAGTGATTCAGCAAAGTGAGGATTAATGGTGACTACTTGCTGCAGAGGACAAGTGTCTACATTTCATAATAGTACCCCACTGTCACTGTCACTGTCACTGTCAATAACAAGGCCAGATGTTGGAAGTAGCCCTCAGGTATCTCCTTGCTCCAAGCTGATGCTTGCTCCTTTGTGACAGCACAGCATGAATTCTCATCCTGCAAACATAACTCATGTAAGAGAACCAAAGTTTTGTTCTTCTTGAGGTTGTGATTTGGCATTTGTCATCAGCCATATAATGTTGGTAACAGTGAAATGATGTAAAAGTTGGTGTTTAGTCACTTCCTTTTACTAGAAGTAACAGGAATTTCAAATCCAAACACCCAGAAAACAGCAAGAGAACAGTATGAAATGGACAGCAACAGGCAAGGAATTGCACAGCTACAGCTTGATGATGGTGGGGAAGCAATGTGAATGCCTAGAGGTTAAGCTATCATGGACAGGAAGTAAGGAAGTATGGAGATGGAATCTCTCAGCCTGCTAGAAATATGAGATATGAGTTCTAAGGGTCAAAAAGCAGAACACATTTCTGGGAAATAGAGAAGAGTTTAAAAAAAAAAAAAAGAAAGGCTTGGAAACAAAATTCATTAGTGAAACTGGGAGCTCTGCCCTCTCCCTGGAACTCTGTGCAATTCTAAACACAATTTGATAGTAGAAGGATGCAATTTGTTTAGAAGGATGCAATGAATTTAATCTCTATTTACATAGGAGAGTAGCTCTGTCCCAAGAAAAATAAGTGGATGTTGAGGGTGATTGTGTTAACCCTGGCTGTGCTAAGGAAAAATTCATGGCATGGTTCTTATCCTCTCTGGCAGTGACAGCCCAAGTGCTTTCAGCATGAATGGATCTCCTTCTGAGGGCTGCTGTGCAGGCTCCACACCTCTGGTTCTGTTACACTCCTGGTGAGCTGTGGTGCCTGTATGGTGCTGGTGTGGGCACCATCTGCACTGAGCCCAGCAAACACAGCTCAGAAGGAGGCAGAGGAGAACAAGGCTCTGGGTGAGAAGGCAGTGCTGGGTTAATGGCTAGACTTGATGATCTTAAAAGCCTTTTCCAACCTACATGACTCTGATTTCACTGTCTTTGCCTAAGAGCCACTAGATCCAACTCCTCACCTACCCCCTAAGATGTCCCTTATCCATGGGGCACTGCAGTCTCCAGTCAAAGAATTGCTGAGGGGAGACCACAAGTAAAAGCCCTCATTTATTGTGGTGTCACCTCTGAACCCCCCTCCTGCCATATGGTTGAATTTCTCATTGTCAGAGCCATTATCTTGGCTGAACCTTGACTGGGCTCTAAGCCACACTCCCAGGTCACGTGTGTTGAGCAGACCCTACCAACAGTCTTCCCACTGTTTTGACCACCCCTCTTGAGTGTCCCTCTCTCACTGTACATATAGATTTCTCTTTTCTTGGCTCATAACTCTAACTCCATGTCTGTACTGAGACTTATACAGTGAGATTCACTGCAAAACTTGGGAAGGTTTAGGTGGGAATAGACCCAACTGTCCCCGATGGCAGAACTACTGCTGTTCTCCAGTGATGCTTTGATGAGTACTCTGTCCTAGCAGGTGGGCTGTATTCTGAGAAACATCTCTGCAGAATCCATCAGTGCCTCAGGGCATTTAGGAATGAATACACAATTTAAGAATAGCATGAGAGATGAGAACACCTAAGGAAAAAGGGTCTTCCCCAGGCTGTTCCTGAACCATTGCTTCTGTAACCTTCTTGACATGACATCCTGGTTTGTGCTAGACAAAACAGCTGATAGGCCTGCAGAAGATGACTGACAGGGCTGCAGGTTCAGCAATAGCTCTTCTGGCATTGATTTTGGTGATTTTTAAGCCCTGGAGCTGACCAACACTCAGAAATTTCTGGGGTTTTCTGCTCATGCATTTCAATAACTTTCAGCTAACATCATCTTAGATACTTAAGGTTGCCAATGTCTTTTTCTCCTCTATTGTGGCTTTCTCAGCAACTCCTAAACTTCTGAACTTAAAGGATATAAGAACAGGATATGGAGGCATAAGGTACCTGCCACACATCTGAATGACAGCCCAGTCCAGGCACGGTTCCTACTCTCAGTCAGTCTCTGAGCTCCCTAGAACAGGAGCTGCTGAGAGTTAAGCCATACACTCACACAGCACAACAGAAATAACCCTGCATGTGGCACTTGTCTGAATCCCTTTGTCTTTATGCAATAAACTGTATTTCATTTTAACCATCAGCAATCCTACAAATACATTCATTTCCCACCACAGCAGGAAAAAAAAATTATATTTTCCCTCAGGCAAATGTTTTACTTATTCTCCAAACTTGAATGATTTACGGGCACCTATTATGACATTTGCTATTCAATATTTCATATTTAGATGCAAGATTATAAAGTTTTAGTATTTTGGAGAACAGAATAATGTGATGTTCTGTTTTTTTATAGTATTCCTGTAAGCCCTTAGGTACTGTCCTGCATCAGATATGATCCCACTGATCTCCCTACATGTATTACAGGCTGACAAACAATGAAGAACTGTAGGGTTTATTTTAAATCCAGTCTCATGATACAAAATAAACTTCAAGCCTGGGAATTGAGAATTTCACAGGCATAGGATGACTTGTTGGTTGGTAATGTATCTGCTCTGTGTCCTGCTGTCACCCACAGCAGGTATGAGCCTGGAGCCTCTGCACACAGTTTCTTTAGGTTGGCTCTAACACCCCAGGGAGCAAAGCAATAGAACAAGGCCTGCCCTATTGAGTCCCAATTTTTAGTTCTGAGGCCCATTTCTCAGTTCTGTTCAGTACTGCTGGAAACACATCAAGAAATCTGGTTCAGGATAAGAACAGCCTGTTCCAAGACAGTTTCTCTCATTTTAACATTTCAAATGCTCTTGAACGCTTGGCTCGTCATCCAAAGCAGAAACTCTTAATTCCATCTTTAATTCCATCTCCTGTATGACTGGGAGATTTTATCATGGCAATTTTGGTTACAGAATTGGGCACTTGAAATGAGAAATAAAATTAAAGAAGCAAATAATGGTTTGTGGTAAATCTACACATTGTTACATTTAAAATGATGTTACATTAGAAAAGCAACTTCAACTCTTGTACTGCAAGGAAACAAATCCATCTTCAAGGAACAAGAAAGTGTCAGCTTCTGAAAAGTTAAAAATCATATAAATCCAAACTCTATTTGAAAGTGTATTTGACTAAATACAAATGTCAATACCATGTCTGTAAGCATCTTCATGAAAACCTGTGGCCTCCCACATTGTTAAGCCAAGTTTAAAAAAGAAGGTGGGCAATAAATGTAAAATATTTGAAAGGTGAATCTATACCAGAAGTTGTTCAGTATTCACAGAAGTTTCTTACATGAATCTCTACTTTCTGCCTCAGGGGATCTTATGTATTTGTTCTTTTTTATAGTCTTTTCTGAGGTCCTGTGACTGATCCTCCTTCATGGCCCCATGCAGTTCCCCATTCAGGCACACTTCATCGTGCTTGTCAGGCTGAAGCAGACAATATTCAAGGCTTTCAAGGTTCACCTCCTGGTCACTCACCCCAGCAATCTACATTGATTTCTCCCTTCTTGACTGCCAGGAGCTAAAAACAGCATGCTCTGAGAGCAAATTATTCACATGGATAAAAGACTGCAGAATCAGAAAGGATAAAGATGAAAGCCAGTTGGCAGACAGCCATTAGTGGGAGAGACATTCTGCTTCCAAAATATGGCTTTCAAAAGGAAAGCAGAGATTATTAAAGGTATCATTAAATAGATTCCCTGCTCTTCAAGAATGGGAGTATCTGGTTTTAACTGGAAGGATAAAAATAACATGACATACTGTATCAGTTACAAAACCAACCAGCTACAGCTTATTCCATTCATATTATAGCTCTGAACTGCCTCCCTTCCTAAGGCTATTATTTCTGCTTTATTATATTTCATTTTATTAGGCAGCTTAGGGCAGTATTTACTTGGGTTTTTTGAGTACTGGGGTTATAAAAGGACCTTGATGCTAAACTAATCCAAGGACATCTTGCCATGGTGATAGCTTGGCAGGTTCCCTGGGAACACTCACCTAACACAAATCTTGCAGATAGAGAAGCTGAAGCTGCCTTTCAGGGACACAGAAAGAGTGATCACATTCACAGGTACCCAGCACTGTGGAGAAAGGAGTATCACTGGCCCTCTGCAGAAGGACAGATGCTTCTCCACCACACTGGTGAATATCCTGCAGTTGGGAAGACACTTGGAAATGTGTTAGAACAAAAGAGGTCTCTAAGTGAGAACATAATTACCTGACAAAGATTCTCTCTGGAAGGCCCAGACTGTACAGCTGGAAATGCACAGAATTGAGAGGCTGATTTGGGGCTCTGTAACAAATTCCACAGAGAAGCATTTAATCAGTAGCCCACTCCTCCCCTCAGGGCTGTGTGGAGCACTGTGCACATCCAGGGTAGGATGCAGGTGCAGCCAAAGGCAATCCCCTCCTTCACGGTGTCCCTGTTCCACAGCCCCACGGGCTGAACTGCAGCTCAGGAGGAGAAGGTGACTTTGCCATCAGTGGCACTTTGCAGAAACCTGGTGAACTGAGAAACAGGAACATCAATTTGGCAAAGTATGAAGAGCAAGCAGAGCTCCTACTGCACGCTTCAAGTAATAGTTAAACTGAGCAATTCATCCTTATCTTACTGTAACAAGATCTTGTTTTAGAAACAGGGAAATTTCTGGAAATGAAAGCATAGTTATCAGCTTGAAGTACTATTTCCTTCAAAATCAACAGGAAAAGTTTCTCACAAATGGCACAAAGTGTTCTCTTGCCCAGGCTAATATTACTTAAAATCAGAATATGGACCGCCAGCAACTAGAATGGAAAAATGGTACCTTAAGTGTGGCTTTATTTTCAAAGCCCAATCCCAGACCTCAATCACTAAAATGAAAATGCAAAACTCAATAATGGTCACCATATGCAGCTTCCTCAGATTCTTGATCCAAGAGTTGCTTTAGGCCCCTGAATAATGCATTATGTTCACACACTCTGCCAGCAGTACTCATACTTTATCCCAAGTGTTAAAATGCTGGGATTACTTATGTCTCAAGCTCCTGGATTCATGTGATTATGCAAGAAATCCAATTTTTATTAAAACCAAATTTCTAGCATTTCATATGGAGAAGAAAATCTTCAAAATGGGACTGACACAGTTGCAAAACTCCAAGTATCCATAAACAGGCACAAAATACACTGCTTATTAAATCAGACTATGCTTAAGGTACTCTCAAGAGTGGGAGGCAAGCTGGACCTGGAACTCCTGATACCATGCTGTCATGCAATAACTTAAGTAATCTCTGTCTGCAGAAACCAGGCAAAAATATAACAAATTTGTAGAAATCATTAGGAAAAATGACAATGGATGCCCAAAGAACTGCACTCTCAAACTGAGTGGAGATGGGGATGCCTCATCCTACAATTGTTCGGTGTTGCTGGCATTGCCTTCACAGGAGAAGCCATCACATGCACTGGGTGAGTTAATGTTTTCTCAGACTACACATGAAGTCTCATCTCCAGCCATGTGGAACTCTGACTGACAACCTTAGCAGGCCTGTGCAGGTATGGAGTTGATGTCTGCATGAAATGAACCACTTTGGAGAGAAGTTACTTTGGTTGGGCTAGAAACATAATGACAGTTCTGAAAATTCCCCTTTTCTCCTCACCTATATGAATCCAGGTCCTGTTCCAGATGGAGTCTCATTAACTGGTAGTCTGAACACAGCTGAAGAGACTGGATATTTTCTAATCATTTCACCCATCCCTGACATATCAACACCCAAATAATTCTCCAGCCAAAAGAAAACATTTGACAGATTTCCACTGTTAGAACACTCTAACCTGTACTTACAGGACAAGATTAAATTAATCCTGCAAAAGCAACAAGGTCTGGTTATGTTATCAGATACCTATGCTATTTCTTTAAATCAGGTGATTTCTAATTTGTCTTTTCCTTTCATTAATCAGCATAATCAAGTGAATGTTACAATCATGTTTTCCCAGCTTGGACTTGTTTGCTGCATCTGAGTCAGACTTCAAGAGAAGCTGGAGTGTCTCAGAGCTTCTGTTTCTCCCTCTGATATCCATCAGCTCTATAAAAGATGGCATCTCTCACTACAAACACCACTTCATTTTAAAGGGGAAAAACCACTTACTAAAGCCTTGGTGTAACACTCCTAACCCCAAACTTCCCATCAATGCCTGTGAATGATGCAGTGGATGTCCCATATGAATTAATTCAAAGGTTTCTAGTTGTGCTTTCAGGAAAAAAAATAGGCTGTGTGAGCTCCAGAGCCAGTACTGTGAGCACCAGAACCACAGTCTGGTTCTTTACTTGTCCCAAATGTTTAACCTGAGCATCAGTAACAGTGCAAGCTGGCATTGGAGGATTTAGAAACTCTCTTTTCCTCGTGGATTTTCTGGTAACTGGGTGTTGTATTAACTCAATTATCTATGCACAAATTGAGTGAGTCATCTTTATGACAATGACATTAACCTAATTACCTCTGTAGAGTTTGATTGATGCTCTAGTGATTACAGCAAGGTGACAAAACGTGAGGCTACCTAGGAGAGCTCTTGGTATTGCTGGTTAGTCACTTCTTTGTCTATCACAAACCTCTGACAATGAATGATAAAAACATAAAACCAGCCCCAAAACAAGGAATCCATACCTGCAGAAAGCAGCTCAGCCTCCAATTCCCTCAGGAGTACTTCTCCCAGGAAAAATATGCCAACAAATAGAAAAAAGCCTCTCTTGTTGCTGTGGCATGAAGGCAGCTAAAATTTGGGAGGGAGGGAAAAAGGAAACCTAAGTAAGTGGCATATCAGAGGAAACCTAGGTAAGGTGACTTTTGTGGACTTCAGTCTTTGCTTCTGCAAAATGGGAAAAAAACCCCCCATATACAATCTTGATATATACATGTGAAAAAAATGCTCTGTGTAAGAGGGACAATGAACCTATACCACCGATTTCAGCAGGCTCCAGAACACACCAAACGGTCATTCCACAGTTCTCCTCAGCAGTTCCATTCGTTCTTAAAATAATTTGATACATTTCCTCCAGGCAGCTACTTGTTGGAAGAGGAATCACTGAGCCACCCCCACTGAGAACCTCCAGTATTGTGTTTCCACATATTCACCCAATCCTTTACTTCTTCTTGCCTTCTTTCTCCGATCCTATCACCCACTGAAAACACACCAGGTCTACTGTTTCCTTAAGTCCTGACACTCACACATAAAGCTTTTACACCAATAAACACATGGCAGAATCTTTGCCATCAAGTCCCAGCAGTTTTTCCGGAGCTAAAGCAGCTCGTTATCCCCACCTGGAGGGCGGACCGAGCCCTCAGGACCCGCGCTCACTCACACTTAGTCTCTGCCTACAAGGGGCCGTGTAAAACACCGCAGGAATCCCACCCACGACACGCACACGCGTGTGCATCGCATCCAGCACAGGACACACACACATATGTGCGCTATAGGTTGGACAAACTTGTCCTTTTGAGCAGTCAGGAGGTGTGTGTTATCAGTGAGGTGTGCGTTATCAATGAGGTGTGGCTTTGCCCTTGAGGAAAACGAAAATTCACTCTTAGTCTAATTTTAAAAGTTTAGTAAGGGAATAAAAAAGGACAATGTCCGGCGCTGGGGTGTTCCTGACTATCAGCCAACGAACACGGCAGGGCATTAAGGCAATGTTATCTGTATACTGTTACTTCACTAAGGTACATACATATTCATAAAATTCCTGCATTATTCAAACAATCTTGGGAGCTTTTGATGTTGTAGGAACTTTCTTTTGTTTTGATTTTCCACTCTGACTTATCTGCATGATATTCTGCAGATCAGGTCAATATATTTTATTCCTTATTGTGGCTCCATCCTGTTGCTTCACACATCCCTGATAACGAGGAGTTAACAAGTTCTTCTCTGATTCTCCTCGGGTGCTCTGGTTTGTGTCACTTTTATAACTTGAAGAGTGATATCACTCAGCAGATGTGGGAAACAACATCATTGGCTTTATACAGTTCTTTCAGTTACATAAAAGTATTTTAACATTTTTTGTTTTGCTAAAGCCTGAAGTACAATACATTCATCACACCATTATTTCTATATGCTACAAGGTGTATACATAGATATAATATATTAATCACACTACTATTTCTGTGGGCCATACAGTGCATATTTAGAATGAAAAAATCTGTTATACTAGCAAGCAGCTAAAAGGGGTTATGAATTGCACTATATTTGAATACTTACAATCAACAACAACATGTAAAAACTAATACATAAATGCGAAAGCCAATATTATAGGGTCATTTTTAACACCCTGACTGCTGTTAATTAGCTCACACGATGCTCATCCCACGCCAGGATCAGCAAACAATGGCCTCGCCTGCCCCACCAAGCCGGGCGTGGCTGTGAGCGGCTGCCCCGGGACATCACGAGATCTCTGGGTGCGAAAAGAAAGAAACCCCTGGAGCCCCAAACACGGGTTATGGGGCACTCCCTCGAGGGCAGAGAGGCCCTGCACAGGGACCGCGGTAAATCAGAGGGCTGGGCAATCATTAACCGTATAGAATTTAACAAGAGTGACGGAATCTGCACCTAGGACAGGACAGCCCTGGCTGTGTGTATGGGCTGGGGAATGAGAGGCTGGAGAGCGGCTGTGGGAAGGGACCTGCGCGTCCTGGAAAGCTGGATGGGAGCCGCCACTGCCCTGGCAGCCGGAGGGGCAGGGGGACCTGGGGGACATCAGGCATGGCCAGCCGGGCAAGGGAGGGGATTGTCCCGCTGTGCTCTGCGCTGCAGCCTCACCTTCAATATTGTGTGCCGTTTTGGGCACCGCAGTATAAAAAAGACATTAAGCTATTAGAGAATATCCAAATGAGGGACACGAGGATGGGGAAGGGTCTGGAGGGGAAGCCTTATGAGGAGCGGCTGAGGACACTTGGCTCACCTTGGAGAAGGAGTGGAGACCTCACTGGGGTCTTCACCACCCTCACGAGGGGCAGGGCAAGGTCAGGCACTGATCTCATCTCTGGTGACCAGGGACAGAACTCGAAGGAATGGCACAAAGCTGAGTTCGGGGAGGTTTAGGCTGGATATCGGGAACAGATTCTTCCCCCAGAGGGAGGCTGAGCACTGGAGAGGCTGCCCAGGGCAGTGCTGATGGGCCCACACCTGACATAGTTCAAGGAGTGTTTGAACAACGCTCAGGCAGGCACAGGGTGGGTTGCTGGGCTGATCTGTGCAGCGCCAGGAGCTGGACTCGGTGGTCCCTGCGGGTCGCTTCCAGCTCCGGCCGTCCCACAGCTCCGCGAAGGCGCCGAGCCCCTCCCTCAGCGCGGGGCCGTCTCCATGGCAACGCCGCCGTGACGTCATCCGCGCGGGCCGTGACGCGAAAGGGGCGCGCGGGCGGGGGGAGCGCCGAGCGCTCTGAGGGACGGGACGGGAGCGGCGGCATGGCCGGGCCGCACCTGCAGCAGCCCAGCTTCCTGCTGGTGAGTGCGGGGCAGCGCTGCGGCGGGACAGCCTCCTCCAGGGCGGCACAGCCTCCTGCTGCGGCGGGGCGAGCCCGCGGGGACGGGCCGGGCCGGGCCGCGCCGGGCGGGCAGCCGAGCGGTGTCTCGGTACAGGGGTGCTGTGCCTCTGAAAGCACCCGCGGGTCGGGCCGTGCAGCCTCGGCTGTCGGCAGGAATGCTGCCCCGGAGGAGCGGCGCTAGGGGGGGTTTTCGCACGTCATGGCCGCGGTGAGTGCTGTCCTGCCCGGCAGCTGTGACCGGGATTCCCTTGTGGTTTGTCCCAGGCCACGCTGAAGGCGGATTGTGTCAACAAACCGTTTGCGCAGAGGTGCCACGATCTGGAGACCATCATCGAAGAGCTGCCTGCCAAGGTGAGCGGTCTCTGCTTGTTCAGAACCTCGCCGCTTGGCAAGTTTCAGGGGAATTGTGTTTTTATGTTACTATTTCTTTGTTCCTCTTTATCTTATGAAGACAAACTGTCTGGAACGGGCTGCCCAGGGAGGTGGTGGAGCCACGTGGAGGTGTTCAGGGAAGGGCTGGATGTGGCACTCGGTGCCATGGCCTGGTTGACACGGTGGTATTTGGTTACAGGATGGACTCGATGATCTCAGCTCTTTTCCAACCTAGCTGATTCTGTGATTCTGAGTTTTGGGGGCCTCCAGTGAAACAGTGGGAATCCAGTGTTGCCAAGAATTAAGAATAATTTCTGGTCATTAAAGGATTGTTTCAAATCGCCACCCTTCATTAATACCTTTGTAAACCACAGTTTACAAAGAAAACTTGTTTTTAAAATATGGCAAATAACTGCAGGGGGTGTTGATGAGCATTGTTGCAGCTTCAGTAGGATCAGAAATCAGGGTAGGTCTCCCATAATTGTCATGTTATAATGCAACGTTTTGAATAGATGATTTGCCCAGTGATAATCCAGACACAGTCTATTATATAAATGGCAGACATATCTTTGTGTGTTTTGGTACATGCAGTACAGATTGACCAAGTGAGGAATTGTGCACATTAATTCTTTGTATCTGTTTTCCCTGAAGGAACTACATGGCATCTTCCAGTGGCTGGTGGAGAGCATTTTTGGCAGCCTAGATGGCATCATCGTGGGCTGGAATCTTCGCTGCTTGCAAGGGAGAACAAATCCTAATGAATATTCCGTGGCTTTGGATTTCCTGGATCCCAGGTAAACTCATTCATTTCAGCACAGATTAAGAAATGAATTGGTGAACAAATGACCAGTGTTTGACCTTTTTCCATTGTGCAGACCTAAGTTCACAGAAGTGAGGCAGCAGAGGGGTTTTACCATGGCATTCACTTTCTGGTGCTTGTTTGCAGTGGCCCGATGATGAAGCTGGTTTACAAACTCCAAGCAGAAGAGTACAGATATGATTTCCCAGTCTCATATCTTCCAGTGAGTAACTGAATAGTTTGTAAGAAGGGAATGTAGTTGTTGGAAGTTTGCATGCACTTTATTCCTACATTGCAGTATAGGCCAAGGTGTAGCCTCAGTGCTCCAGGTTTAGAGCAGACCCATTTCTTGAAATGGCTCCTGGAAGAGGAGAGTTCCCAGCCATAAAATCTCTAGGAGATCGTGGTTCTCAGCAACTGGACATGTCTGTTCAGCCAAGAAAACTGCACTGTGTTCTTACTCTGTCCCCAGAGAGAGTTGTGTGGTTATTAGTAGTTGCAGGATTGAAAGCAGTTTTCTAAACTTACCACGGAGCAGTGCCTTCCCTGCCTGTGCTGTGTGCCCATGTGTTTGAAGTCTGACTGCTATCCTGGATATGAAGTGTCACATTTCCAACAAAAGTGTTCATCTGCAGAGTTGTTTCGCTGTGTTTCTTCCATTGCTACCACCTACATGCTATTTAGCAATGGGTTCAGAGAGTCCTTTAACCTCATAACCTAAAGGAAACCTCATTTAAATATATGGTAATGGCTGGTCCAGAGCTCAATTACCTGAACAAAACCAGCAGCCAAACACCAATACTCTGCTGCTCTCACTCCAACTGGAAAAGGAACTTTTCCTTCACTGTGAAGGCTTTTTTAAAAAATACTGAATTTAAATGAAAAAAATATTGAATACTTGTTTTCAGAGAGAAAGTTAAGAGTTCTCTAAAGACTCTGCATTTGGACATGGAACTACTGCAATGCAATAAAATCCCACTGAGCTGAATGTAGAGATCATCCCAAAGTGCTGGAATGCAGACTCTCACTATCTGAAAACATACTTTACAAAATGTTGAGTAGCCAGATGAATATTTTGTTACTCTGTCTTTCAGGGCCCTGTGAAGGCTTCAATACAAGAGCAAGTCCTACCAGAATGCTCTTTATACCACAACAAAGTCCAGTTTCCTTCATCTGGTGGTTTAGGTTTGAATTTGGCTCTTAGTATCCTTGTAATTGTTGGGTATCTATTTTTTTTAATATACCTAAAACTGAGAGATCATGAGTGTTTCTCTTCTACATTTATTATGTGTGTGGGGTAAATCATGGTCATGCTGAAGAGTTTTGGCTGATTAGGAATGTTTAGATTACAATTTAAAAAAGATATGTCCTCTTATAAACCCTTGTTGGAGGAATTTCTGGTCTTAATCAAGTCAACAACAAAATTCCCAGTGTTTCTCAGTAGGGCCTGTATTTCACAATTTTTGTTTCTGTAACTACTTGTAGTTTATGCAATATGGTAGGAAAAGGGCATGTTCACTTTGCAACTAGAGTACTTTTGGAAACAGCGTAGCTGTGGCTCTGCTGGTTTCAGTTTGAAATAGTCAGATGTGCCAAGAGTAGCAGGAACACTTTGTCACACAGAGAGCACCTCAGTTACCAGTGTTTCAGTCATCTGGAAAGCCAGAAAACAAGGCTGAATTTGCTCAAAAGTTTTAGCAAAGTACTTCAGACGAAGTACAGGTATAGTGTCTATTCAGCATCTCCCAATATCTAACAGCTGTACCTGTTTTATATTATGTGATCCTTAACTCTGTTCTTCCAGATCCATTTGAATATTACATGTTTTACTTTGCAATTAGTTTGATTACACAGAAGGTAAGTACTTTTCACATTTTTTTCCCCTTAAAATAGTACTGGCCTTTCTCCATAGTGCTCTAAGAGCCTGCTGGGGTGCTGTGTAGCTAAATTAACAGGAGTCTCATATGTTCTGTTGGAATTTATTGCTTTGCTTCACTTGATAATCCAGGAGTGGATAATAAACAAAATTCCCACCTTAGATACACCAGTAAGCAGTCTCATGCCAACAAGGAGCTGGCAATGGATTCCAAATGGTTTCTCTCCCCCTGTATCCAATAAGGGCTTCCCTACAGTCAGAACCACAGCTTGGTGCTGTGGGGTGTGGTTATTTGGTTCCTCTGCCTGTTGTTACCTCTCCTCTGCTTGGTTACAATCATTGCTACAAACCCTTCTCTTTCAGCTCATTTTCCTTTTCTCTGAGGGGTCTTTGCTGCCAGTTCACCCTTTCTAACCACTGATCTTTTTTATGCTGAGGGGGTCTGCCATCACCCCCCAGCCCTGGCTGAAAGCAGCAGTGTTTAACCCCAGGTATATCCTGTGTGTGTCTGTTACAGAACTCACCTGTCACCCATCATGTCAGCCCTTCCAACAGTGCTTATTTCATCCTGGTGGACACCTACCTCAAGTGTTTCCTACCCACAGAAGGCAGTGTCCTTCCCCCACCTTCTTCAAATCCTGGGGGAGCTATCCCTTCCCCTACTCCCAGGTAATGGCTACAGTGTCAGGGGCAAATTGTGGGAACAGTGCAGACAAAATATGGCTTGTTGGAATAAAATCAAACCAGTAGAAAACACCTCCACACTTCCATCTGTGTGTACTTTATTACATAGGAATAGTGATACACTGTTTATAGTTATAATTGAAGTGATTAATAATTACAAGAAGTTGCAGAAGTTTGAAACGTGTAATCAATTCTGCAGTTTGAAAGACTGTTTTAAGGTGTATAACATACTGATCAAAAGCAATGCCACATCCCTACATCCTCCTGTACTGCCCCAAGCCTTCCTGACTTCTGTGTTTGCATGCATTTGTCCTCAAAGGTCCCCAGCAGTGCCTTTCTCCTCCTACGGCATGCACCACACCAGCCTGCTGAAGCGGCACATTGCCCACCAGCCCTCTGTGAACGCTGACCCAGCCTCCCAGGAGATCTGGAGATCAGAGACACTGCTTCAGGTACCTTGCATTTGAGAGGGAAAATGCCCTGCAATGGTTTTTTTTGCTCACTGAGGGATCTCTTTTATAGCAGAGGCAGGTCGCTTTGCTTTAGCTTGATTTTGGAATTGAGCAGTGTGGCTGCTGCTTCCTGTTTATGCAACAAGGGACCACTGTGAAGGTGTTAAATTGTAGCTTTAAAAGACACTTAATATCTTTTCTTAGACTAAGGATCTAACAACTGATCTCAGGCATTTGAGTATTTTTTTTTTCTGGAAAGTTTCTGTACTGTACCTGATTTTCTTTTTTAAATCTTACATCAATTCTTTGCTCTATGCAAAGCAAAGGTTAAACCCAGCCAAGCTGGTTTTGTTCATTATCAAGGGAAGGAAAAGAAAATCTGGATTTAGCAGTTATTCTGAAACAAGTTCCTACCATGTTGCTGAGCTGACTAATTGATGCCTGGCTGGTGCTAAGACTTTGTCATCTCAGCCACTGGCATGATAACCTGAAACATCTTAAATAGGTTCTGCCTATTTACCAGCACAGCTTAGTTTTCAACTTTTATACTGTGGTCTTACTTATGCTTACCTTCTCTTCTGAATGACAGTGTAGGATTATTTCTCTTTCCCTAACTGAGAAAATATTTGTTTTGCAGATCTTTGTTGAAATGTGGCTTCATCATTATTCATTGGAAATGTATCAGAAAATGCAGTCCCCTCACGTCAAGGTAATAGTTTGCACTGCACTCATAAACATCACCTGGTGAGCTCTTGCCTTGGGGTAAATCTCCTATTCTGTGCAGAACTTTTTTTTTGTATATTGGTCCAAAGGAAAGAAATAACTTACCAGAGTATCTACATAAGTGTGCCAGAGCTGATAATCCAGTTACAAAGAATGTTGTGAATAAGTGTGTCATCCAGATTTGCCTTCATTGCAGAAGTTGTGTTAGTTTTGTTCTGGTTTTTGTTTCTTTTTTTCTGTTCAAGATGAGTTTGTGGGATGGTCACAACAATCTGAACATCAATATCAAAGTACTAATAATTGAGAAGATGCCACTATAAAACCATTGTGTTAAATCCCACTGGGGCAACATGACTGCTAAAAATAGCTAAAATTGATTTCCAGCAGAGATAGCAACTGTTACTGAAATACCAATTAGTAATTTTTAACATCTGTAACCAATTTTTAGCCTAAATCCAAATTTTTTTAAAAAATCTTCTTAAACTGCCATTTTTATTATTTCGTGTTCCAAAAATACGCTTTTCACCATAATGGTGTCAGAAGCAGTTCTGTAGCTACAGAAATTGGATTATCTGACAAGCTCTTGCTCAGATAATGCACTGTTGTAAGCAGTTTGTGGTGGCCTGTTCAGTAACAAACTACTGCATGTAAGGAGTAAGTAAATGTTGGGGAGGCTAAGATTGAAGGCATTATAAATGTAAAGGGAATTTGAAGGAGAAAAGGTTGATCCTCTGAATTCCCTCTGGGTCACAGTGGGACTTTCATAGAAGGGGAGAGAAATAATAAAAGCTACTCAGGATTTATTCCTGTGTGGAAGTGCCATATGAGAGTTGATTGAAAAATTCTAATCCTTCACTCCACAGGATATGAAATAAAACACATTTATATTTTGCTAGGGAAAAACATTGGAGAGCTGAAATGTGATGGGTTTTGTCTTTTATTCCCAAAGTTGAGGTCAAAATGCAAACTCACTAATGTTGCAAAGTCTCCACTTGGGACTCCCAGCAGCATGGCTGTGCACCTGTGATGGAAAGGCTTTGCTTGAAGTACCTTTGGTCTGTCTGTCTGTCCAGTCTCTGTGCATCAAGCGCTGTGCTTAGGCCAGAAATGATGATTGCTTTAAACTTCTCTCCTCTGTTCACCCTCTGTATTTCAGATGCTCTCTTCTAGCACTAGGGAGCAGCAGTTGCAGACAATGACTCCACTTTATGGTGGAGTAGGGCCTAGGTAGAGCTTACAGTTCTCTGAAATCAGCACTTCAGGATCCTCCACAAGGTGTGTTGAGCCACAGCCTGAGGCCATAACTCCTGATGGTATTTTAGTTTCATCTTTGATGGGAAGTAATCATGGACATGTAAAATAGGAGATCTTCCTCTTTGGGGGGGTGGGAGAGTGGAATGGGGCACTGGAATTCCCCATGAGGTACATAAATAGATGAAGGATCTTTCCTGCAGGACTGAGGAAGGGCTCCAGATCAGCTGGGGGCAGGACTCTTCATTAACCAACTTTGTAGACTGGATGGGCTGAAGGAGAACAGTCTGCCTTGCAGCTGCTCAGATGAGGAAGCAGAGCATCCAGTGGTGTAAGCTCTGTTTTAACACAAGCATTAAAGACCTTGACTGAAAACCCAAGATGGCCCTATACCTTATTCTTAAAATTATTGATAATTATGCAGGTTCACTTGATTCCATTTAGTGTCCTGTGTGTTTGGGAGGAGGGGTAATTACAATTAGGAACTGTTCAGTCCTGGATCTCAAGCTGTTTGCCCATCAGTGGTGTGAAATGGCTGCATAGCTGTATTGGAAGGTGGGATGAGGTGCTGCAGAACTTGCTCACCCTTTGTCCAGCAGCCAGTTTTGTTTGCTTTCATGGGCCAAGACAAATCTCAGATAAATAACTTTCTTGAGAAAGAGAATCATAGATTTTTCCTTAAACCTTGATAATGTCATCACAGTCTTCCCTTTATAAGTAGAAGGCAGTGGAATGGGCATGAATAGTAAATAATTTCTTTTCAGAAGACACACATTAAAACTTTGAGTTCTTTTTGGGTCTGCTGTGAACCTGAGGTTGTTGCTATTTGCTATGCTGTCACTGTTTTCCCTTTTAATTCAACTATTTTCCAATTATTTTGTCTGTTTTTTTCCTCTCTCTGATGATCTAGAGTCCAAGTGTGCAGCATCTTTTTTCCTATTCCCTTCTGCTGTGACCACAAGAAACGCTTAAAAAGAAGTAGTTTGATAAAACTTTTGTGTCATGCTTCCTGATCTTCCAATGCCAGGTGTTCAGCCCCCAGCACTGCATGTGGAACACCCATTAAAATGAGGGGGTTGCAGATTCCTGTGGCAGGGCAGTCAGTTTGGAAGCAGACAATGTTCCCAAGCTCTTGGGGAGCCTGCAGTAACAATCCTGCCACTCTAAGGGTGTAAAGCCAAAAGCTGCCAAACTGGCAGTGGAGGAGATGGGGTAGAGGCTGTTTAAAGACAGCAGAGGTGTGATCTGGAGAGTTAGTTTAGATGCCTGACAACAGTCATTGGGGTCTGTGTAGTGTACATTTTTTGTTTTATGTTTTTTTCATTAATTTCATACATGTGTGTCACTGTTGCTACAGTATCCTCTTCACTATTATAGTCAGGAAATACTGGTCAGGTTGTTCCTTCAAGAAGGGATCTGGCTGAGGCTTCAGTATTATGGCAAGATGCCTTTTGCTTCAGCATATAGCACTGTGCTAGGTATGCCTGTACCTTTTTAGATGTGTAATGTTTCCCTAACAACAAAAGTAATTTCCTCTTTTGAGGAAATTCACCAGACCTGCAGCCTTCCCAAATGGCTTTTATGTAGAGAGAAGACACAGGATTTCTCTGGACAGTAAAGTCCAATTTGAGCTTCTCCTGCATACAAACTGTGCTTCTCCTGCAGAACAGGAAGACATGCAAAGTTTGCAAAATAAATGTAAAAAAGTTTGCAGAATATTGCTCTCTTACTCCATTTTTAATAAAACACTGTAACAGTGTATAAATCCTTGTTGCTGCAGTTCAATTCACTTCTGAAATGGGGAATTTATTTGGCAAAAGCTCCACAGCTCCCCACCAGTCCTTGTTCTGAGCGCAGCAAAGAGAACAGCCACTTTTTTGACACCTGCTCCCAGCTGTATTTCCAAGTTAATAAAGAGTAAGAAACATTGTGGAATCAATCTACTGAACACCAGAAAAAAGAGGATACTGTGGCTGCAGTCGTTATTGTGATATGTTGTCCCTGACTGTATTTGTGATGTTCATTTTTCCCCCCACCCTTCTTCCTTGGGCTCATTCTCACTTTTTTTTTTCTCTTGCTCTCTTCTCTCCTTTTTTCCCTCCCCCCTTCCTTTTTGTTTCTGTTGTCTCAGCTGGAGGTTCTCCACTACCGACTCAGTATCTCCAGTAAACACCACGGTAGTCCTGCCCAATCCAGCTACCAGGCCCTCCACGCATACCAAGTATTACCATCTTTTCATTTTGTTTCCTTTTTAAAAATCTTGTTCCATCATATAATCTGCGAAGTGTATTGGTGCTGGCTGTACAGCAGCTTCTTCTGCCAAGGTGTGGTTTTATAATTTGAGAGCACTGCACTGAAATTCACCAAATTGTTCAGTGTAACAGATACTGAGTGATATTAGCAAAGGTCATGAAGAAAAGAGTTAAACTCTTGCCTGTTATGGTCATGGAGAAAAGAGTTGAACTCTAGCATGTTATGAGGACTGATTGGAAACTCTGTTTCTAGAAATGCATTCTTGCAATGTAAGATTTACCAGCTATGCTGTTTTTTGGCACCAAAGCTGTCTTCACCAATGGCAGGTTTCTGCCTCTCAGTAGTCATTTAAGCAAACCTTGCGTGGAAGAAAAGATCAGAATTTGCAAGGCTGTCACCCAGATTAAGGTAGGTACCATCTGGGGGTTTTTAGCCAAGGAAATGTCATTGGATAATACTAAATTTGTGGTGGCAATGTCTACTTGACTGTCCACTTTTGCAAAAGCACAAGTGGTACATTTGCAGATTGTTCAGGAAATGTGCATGCAAAAACATTCCTGTTGGAACAGATTGCTGATTCCTCTTTCCTTACTTCAGCCCTTTATTCATTGGGTCTTCATTTTGGGCATGGGAGGGCTAAGCCTATCTACTATAAAGCTCTTTAGTACTACATGGCATTTCCCTGCTCTTTAATCTTTTGTTTTGTTTTAATTAAGTGCTATAATATCTCAAGGTGCTGTTTAGAAAGGAACATAGAAAGTACTACTTGAAATCTTTTTTACCGTTACATTAATTTAATTACTGTGTTAAGAATTGAGAATGGCACACATCCATCCTGTAGGAGAAGGTTTGACAACAAAAACACTTGTGGGCAAAAGTAGTTTTTAAACCAGTGACATTCATAATGGTGGTGATCCAGGCTAAGAGGAAATTTTAAGAACTGCTCTGTGGAAAAACTACTAACATCACCCCAAATGCTGTATATTGAAATAGGGTGGTTTTGTAAATTCCAAAGGTACCTTCAAGGGGGGTTGGGATTTTTAAAATTACACCCTTTCAAGGCCTGTAGCAGAGTACTCAGCCTCTCTAATTGCTGTGGAGATCCTGGTCCAGACTCCAAGGACTACACAACTTCTTGGATAAACTGATCAGGACTGTACAAAACATGCTGATACAAGTTGGAGCTGTCAAAAACAAGCCCAGCCTTCATTAGAAGTGGTAAAGGTTTATCCCTGTGTTAGAAGAGTCTTGGGTCTGGCTGCACTACAGGACTGTCATGGAGCCTGGAGTGAATGTCACAGTGAATTCCAAATCCTAAGGAGTGTTAAAAGGCATCTGCTTTGCCTCAGGCATTGCTGAGAAAGGACATAAAGACAGACACAGACACACACTCCCTCCCTGCCTCAAGCACTGGAAACTTCTTGCAGCTGATCCAATACACCTTTCCAGCACCTTGCAGCTGGAACTTATATTTCATGTACATTATTCTTCTCAACTTTGGTGAAACAGAATGCAAATCTCAAAACCTGCCTTCAGTGGTGGATTGAGATTAAGTTCACTATTCAAGCAGATGACAGCAGCAGAGGAGTGTGTGCTTTGCACATTCTGCAGCAGACCCACCCAGGAGAACCAGCAGATCTTTGCCTCATTCTCCTCCCTGCTGCATCAAACACTCCCTTGCTCATTAGTAACATCACTGTAGCTCACCATCACTCCTTGTGCTGCTCCCACCCAGGCTACTGCTCCCCCTGGGGATTTCAGAGCCAACAGGATCTCACAGGACTCGAAGCAGTTCTTATTCTGACTGTAACTGTCTAGGATTATTTTCTCCTGTAAGGCCAGTGAGTACCAGCATAGGAAGGAGAACTCAGTAGAGCCAGCCATGAGCATAAACAAAGGACCTGCTGTGCTTCTGCAGCAATGAACTTATAGCCATAATGAAAGGCTGAATTATTTTTTCAGAAAGGGGTAAGTCAAAATCTACAAGTTATTCTGTTCTTTAAAGCTAGCCCAAAATCCAGTGCATTAGAGTACTGTAGGTAACTGTAGAAATATGCTGCTTTTTCTTAGTGAACTGGTGGCAGAACATTGATGCAGCTTGTCCTGGGGAGCACACCTGTCCAAAATCAGGTGGCACCAAACTATGGTGAAGAACCTAGAAAGAAGAGAGCATTTCCTATATTTCAATCTGAGAATATAATTTTCCTGAAATCCCTGAGCATTTAGCAAATTACATTCATTAGTTGCCTCTCTTTTGCTTTGAATCTAGGAGTCATTCAAGCCCACTGAAGAGCACGTGCTAGTGGTAAGACTGCTTGTGAAACATCTGCATGCTTTCAGCAACAGCCTGAAACCAGAGCCTCTCTCCCCTTCAGCCCACTCCCACACAGCCAGCCCACTGGAGGAGTTTAAAAGGTTGGTGCATGAGCACGTCTCTGAAACGTGTAGAACTGAAAAGCTGAGCTTTCTCCATGAAAATCTCAGCTTTCTCTGAGGGGTTGGATTATGCTGTTTTGATGCTAAATACAGAAGTATATTATTAAAAGTACAGGGGAGCCTCTGAGGGGGGGCAGCTTCAGCAGCAGCTATTGCACTCATCTATAGAGAAAAGAGAATGCTACCAGAGGATTCTGGCCAAGGTTAGTTTAGTATTTGATATTTAATTATTTGAGCTGAAAATCAGTGGCTTGAAGTAGCTTCAGTTAAAAAAACGGAACAAATTTTGCTCAATTCTTTCTCTATTTGCATTTGTGAAAGTGTGTTGGGTTGTTGGTTGGTAGAGTTGGGTGTTTTGTTTTTAAAATTTGCTGCCAGTTTATACATGTCAATGTCTTTGAAACTTTTTGCAGGGTTGTGATTCCTCGGTTTGTCCAGGAGAAGCTTTATATCTTTCTGCAACACTGTTTTGGCCACTGGCCTCTGGATGCCTCTTTCAGAGCAGTATGTACCTGCTTCTCCACCTAAGTCTGTGATCAACAGAACTAGTTATTAGTTATTAGAACCAGTTATTAGAACTAGTTATTGGTTATTGCTGTTTAGCAGCTGTTTCTTGGTCTTTGCATCTCTCTTTTCTAGACCAGTAGAATTATTTATATAACAAATAAAAAAATTAACCAAAACCCCTTTCTGCTTTCCTTTCCAAAAAAGTATTGGCTTTCATGTGGGTTTATGTGTGATCTTGCTTAGGTTCTTGAGATGTGGTTGAGTTACCTGCAGCCCTGGAGGTACGCACCTGAAAAGCCAGCACAGAGCACGGAGCCTGTGCCTCGCAGCGTCCCGGAGAAATGGTGAGGAGGGGAGCAGCTGGGGCTCAGCTGGGCCAAACCTCAGGGAGATCCTGAGTAATACAGCAGCATTTCAGGAGCACGGACCTGAATTAAATATAAGACTAGAGAATGATTTCTTAGAGCACCAGTTTTTGTTTTGAGAGTATTCTTTTCTCTCAGTGGAAATTGACAGTCTTTCCAGAGACAATATAAAACATTCCCTTAGTGGTTTATGTGGTAGAAGACAAAATAGCAGTTCTTTAAATAGCTGTACTCACAAATCCTCTACTCACTTTGACAGGGCTTCCTTCATTCAAGAAAACCTGCTCATGTATACCAAGCTGTTTGTGGGATTTCTGAACAGAGCTCTTCGAACAGACTTGGTCAGTCCAAAAAATGCCCTCATGGTCTTCCGAGTAGCTAAAGTCTTTGCTCAGCCCAATCTAGCTGAAATGATCCTGAAAGGTAAAAGGATATTTTAACATCTTGTGTTGTCCTGTCTCAATCTTTCTTCACAACAGTTGTATCTCATCTCAGAAGCACTGAGGTGAAGGGAGCTCATTCCCATTTTTCATGCTAGTTTGCCATTCAAAAGTCTGTCTTCACTAATGTTTGTCAATTGGTTTAGTAAGTCTATAGTTCTCTTCTAATCACCATAGATTGCATTCCACAATTTTTTCTTTAAAGAACTCAATTACAATTGTCAGTTTTTCTTACATTTGTATTACTTCATATACTTCAGGATTTAAACTTTGTGTATCTCTGAAAGTCTCTATACTTAGTAAGGGAGCCATGAATGCATTTCAGGATAATTAGGATATAGTGGATTTGGGAGTGATGAGATTTGGCAAGTATCAATGTCTGAAGTATGTATCAATGTCTGAAGCAGTTTCTCCACTGCCTTTTGTTGAAAAATGTTAAAATGCTGCTGTGTATGGTCTGCATTGAATGCACACTGACATTTTCTGCTCTGGGCAGAGAGAAGTAAATAATGAACAGTGATTAAGGCCTCCTTCCCCTTAGAACTCTCTCCCTAAATAAAGTTGCCCAGCAGCCTTAAGGGAGCTGGACCTTCCCCAGCAAGACCAGTGTTATGTAACCATCCTCACTGCTTTTTTTAAATTCTAGGAGAACAGTTATTCCTGGAGCCAGAGCTTGTTATTCCCCACCGCCAGCACCGACTTTTTATGAGCCCCACTCTTGGTGGGAGTTTTTTGTCATCACGGTCTCCAGCTGTTACAGATGCCTCATTTAAGGTGAAGAGTCATGTTTACAGCCTGGAAGGACAGGACTTCCAGTATAAACAGATGTTTGGCACGGAAGTCAGGAATTTGGTAAGCAACAGGCTCCTTGTCACCTGCCCTTCTACTGTGTCAGATGTTTTCTCAGTGCTGAGCATCCATAGCAGGAGAAGTTAAGAGTGGAAAACTTCATAGTCACAGTCTGCATTACTGGACAATTTAGTTTTCTGACAGTGACTTCTGGACCCTGAGGAATCTCAGTCCAGCACAGCTGTAAAAATCTGCTTCTTTTTTGATAAATAAGGTAATGTAACAGCTTGCTGCCTTGGAGCAGTATATAAGCATGTTTCCTCTCAAACATGCTTACTGTGATCTTCAATTGATCAATACCTACCAGCAGGTCAGACAAAAGCAGCTGAAGAATCTAAGCAGCACTGAGGTTTCTTAAATGTTTCAGCAGAACTGCCTCTGCTCTATTGGAAATCCAGCTAAGAGTCAGCACAAATCCATATGCACTAAAGGAGTGAGCTTGCTGGGATTGCTCTCACTTTCAGCTACCAAGGCACAGTTTTATCCATGTATTGATGCTTAGTAGTCCTTTATCTTTGTCCCACACCATTTTTTTTGATTTTTTTTTTGTTTTGTTGTAGGTGTTAAAACTGGCCCAGTTAATTTGTCAGGCACAGCAGACAGCAAAGTCCATATCAGACCATTCTGCAGAGACAATGGCCAGCCAGTCCTTCTTCTCGTGGTTTAGATTCACACCATCTGAGGTGAATGGTTCCTACACAGGCAATGACCTTGATGAAATTGGGCAGGACAGCATCAAAAAAACAGATGAATATTTAGAGAAGGCACTGGAATATTTGTGCCAGATCTTTAAGGTAAGTAACATCTTTCTAAGAACTTGTGCAGAGAGAACAGGTTGGGATTCTTCAAATGCATCTGTGTCTCTTACATTTTGTGGGGTCACAAAGCTGGCCAGAGACCTTGCTAATAAATTCTAACATCATCTCAACTTTACCTTTTTCAAAACAGGTACATTTTCAGTGTAGATGGAATTAGATGTTCTGAATTTCTAAGTATCAAACCTACTTTGACCACTCTTTTGGACTGTATAACTTATACCAAACCTGATTTAATAACCAAGCCTGTCCTCATGTTTCCAAATGGGCAATTTAAAAACCTCTTCAGTATCTTCTAAATGAAGAGCTGTAAAAATACAACTGCAGCTATGGAAGAACTGTTAAACTTAAAAATAACAGATTAATTTCTCTGCAGCCACACTCCCTTGTACAGAATTGCCCCTAGGAGAGCTCTTTGATACTCCTTGGGAGCTAAGGGAGATATAAACCAGAGCACTTCTAGAATTTTACAAGCACAGACAAATTTGGAGAGGTTTCTCTCATTTTAATGTCTAACTGAGGTGCTATTAAGCAGTTCTTGGTATCTGAGCTGGCTGTCAAAGACTTCCAATGCTAATGAGTTTGTTAAGTGAGAAATAAATTAAATAGGGGCTGGATCAAACACCTGCTTAAAACTGTGTTATTCTTGCGTAGCTGAGTGAAGCCCAACTGACCCAGATGATGATGAAGTGTGGGACAGCTCAAGATGAGAATGGAAAAAAACAGCTTCCAGACTGCATTGCAAGTGAGAATGGCCTCATCCTTACACCCCTTGGCAGGTACCAGGTGAGAGAAAACAATTCCATAGCACTGCCTAGGTTGTTCCTGAAAAAAACAATTCTCCTTCTATGATGAAGAGAAATAAAACTTACTTGGGGCTAGGAGAGGTGCCAGTAAAAAGGTGCTTGAGATGGGAGCAGCAAGCTGAGATGTTTATTCTCCCATTTCTAGATCATAAATGGCTTACGGAGGTTTGAGCTGCAGTACCAGGGGGACACGGAGCTGCAGCCCATCCGCAGCTACGAGAACGCGGCCCTGGTGCGGCTGCTGTTCCGCCTGGCCTCGGGGCTCAACCAGCGGGTAAGCACCGCCCCGCCCGCCTGCCGGGCCCGCCCCTGCACCCTCTGCTCTCTGACACTTCCCTTCTTACTCCATCTCTTTAGTGTGCTCTAGCTGGCTGTTTCCCAGTAGTATGAGGCCTGCTCCTCTACCTGTAATTCTGCTTTTCCTACACAAAACATTGCAAATGTCATTTATTAAGGAACTCATGGATGATGAACGGTGGAGTTACATTCAGAATGAATGCTTCTAAACAGGAAAAGCAAATTCTTTTCTTAGGTTTGAGAACACAAGGCAAGTCTGCACTAAGACCGTTCTGCTGTTTAAAAGTGCACTTTGATCCCATTTCCTATAATGCTCATTGTCTAGATGAAGAAAATCCTTAAATAAGTTACTTTATGACAGAATTTGCAGGAGGACACTAACTTTTAAATGCATCTTCCCACAGTTTGCTGATCAGATGGAAGTGCTTTGCTCCAGGGATGATTTTGTTGGCAGACTGTGTCGCTATCATCTGACCAACCCCCAGCTCGTACAGAAAATCAGGTACAGCCCCGTGGTGAGGGACAGAACCAGCCAGAACTGGGGCCCCAGGATCAGTCTGAGGTTTCTGGCCAGCTACAGGACTCTGATTTCTTTGCTCATGATCTACTTCCTTGCATCCTGGTTTTATGTTGGGCCAGTTGGCTGCACATTCATTATCCTAAGTGGATATTTTCTGTATGCTGTAATAATGACTTTCTTCTTTGAAGGCTGGAAACCACATGAACACTAGTTTCCTCTTCCTGGCCTGTAAAAATAAATCTTTTAAGGATGAGCCTGGGATTCCATGACTAAAAAGTTTTAACTATGTCAGATCTTTGTAAAATATTTTTTAATACTAAAGTTAATGGAATTTTATAAACATTGATGTGGCCTTGTAGAGATAATCAATATAAATTTTATTTTTATAAAAGTGTTCCTGTAGACTAGTGAATATGTTGTTTGGATTTTTTTTTTTTTTTTTGAGGGGGGAAGAATGAACCATGAGTATTTATAAAACTGCAGTCAGGCCACAGCTAGATCCATCACTCACCTCTTGACCAGTTCTTGCACTTCACTAAGGACAGAA
This sequence comes from Cettia cetti, assembly GCA_013401135.1. Classification (NCBI taxonomy): domain Eukaryota; kingdom Metazoa; phylum Chordata; class Aves; order Passeriformes; family Sylviidae; genus Cettia; species Cettia cetti. The sequence continues at coordinate 127,091 of VZUI01079905.1, forward strand.
GGATGTGGGGCACCAGGTACAGAGTCATTTATGATTTGTCCCCTAACCTTCAAAGCCAGTGAGTTTTCACTTACCACAGTACAGTAACCCTCATGCCACGGTATCTTAACAGGGGAAGAGCAGTACAATGTTTGCATCCAACACAGGAATAATAATAAATTTATTACAGTAGAAACAAACAGATACTGCATTAGCTCATGTACAAAATACTGACAGCACCCTGCTGCCTCAGTCAGTGCTTACTAAGTACCCACATTTAAAAACATCCTAAAACTGATGACAACACATGGATTTACAGAGGTCATAGCAATTTCGTGACACTACTGTAAGAGAGCCCAGCTACTCTTCAGGTTTGCTGCACAATACAGAGAGAGATGGGGCAGGATGGAATTGGAACATCTGATATCTGAAATTCTCTTGCACCAACTTAGACACATGGGGAAATATGAAAAATGCATTAAATTAGAGTTACTTGTGGTGAATGTTTCCATTCAGAGTGTCAACAATAGGGCAGCTGATGACTGCCTTGAGTGCCCACCACTGTTCAAGGCACAATGGATAAGTTGTCAGTTCCACTCCTGAGATGTTTTTTGCCTTTTTTGTTTAAACAAACTGATGTATAGAAACATTTTCAGAGCACTGAATTAACTCCCATTCAAAGCCAGGTGCCTCGGAAAGAACTATTAAAAGAAGAAATGTAGCTACAACCCTGCTGGATTGATTTGTGTCACTTGGCTTTTGTTCTTTACTACACGTTTACTGAATTTATAAAGGAAGTCAGTGTGCACATTGGTATCTCTTCTTTCTCATCAGCCTTTCTCTTCTGGAGTGAGAAACATGGTCCATGTAACCAAAAACCGTTTATACAAAGTTGCATTTAAAATAAGCTATAAAAGGTTTTATAAAATAAAACTTTTTTTGCTCTGCTTGGTTGCACATTCCCACCCCCAAGTATAATTATCCAGACTTATCTCACATATTTGAGGGAGGCCTCAAAAGAATGTAATTTTTCCCATCTCTGGGCAAAGCCAATAGTCAAAAAGATTTCCTGCACCCACTGGGAAGTTTGCAAGCACATTCGAGTTGCAGCTTTTATTTCTGGGGCAGTATCAGGTCACAAAACATACAGTGTGAAAGAAATACTGGCACTGAGCAAATTTTGAAGCAAATTAGGACATTCTTCCCTACCCCCTCTTATACCAGACTCCCTGATGGAAGTCCACAAATAATTTCTTCTCTAAGAAGACAATAAAAACTCATCCTAAATACAGTCTTGAGAACCATATATACACATTTTGTATATCTGAAAATGCTGGCAGAAGTCCACAGGGGCAGAAGATAGAAAGCATGAAAGCTATGTCTAACATCAAATCAGGTTCTCTACTGAACCTGACAACCTAGAAACAGAACAACATAAGGCTTCTTTCTTCTGAAGTAACCTCCCCACACGGTGGTTTTCCAGTGGCATGTGGAAGAGGCCAGCTGTTGGGAGCTGCTTTCTGGCTTCATGATTTCAGAGGTGAGCTGTTATGCAGCAGAGAGACAGGCCTGACGAATGCTTTGTGCCCAGGTGTTGAGCAGAGCTGTCACCGAGTGCTTGTCCGGGAGCTGCAGTAGTTTTGAAGTCATGTATCGATACACTGACTGCAAAAAGGGATTGGCTGCTGGAGAAAAAAGAGATAACAGATAAAGGAAATTGTTATAAAACTCTATTAAAAGCATTAAAATAAAAGAGCAATGTTAAGAGTTCACACTTCCCCACTACTGTCACATACAGGTGCCCAGCCAACACCATGGCAGCATCTTCTACCTACCATACTGTCTGGGGTTCTTTATCCACAGAGGGCTCTGATCTGGATAGTCTGCTGGAACACTGAGCTGGAGTGGTGGCACGTTTGGAAGATTCTTGTCATCTAAAAGGCAAACACACTTCCATCAGAGCAGAGCATTTCTTGCCAGACAGGAGGCTTTTGGTGCATAACTGAGCTTGATTTCTAGCCTGTGGGTCCCAATGAGGAACCAGACTGCACATCTCCCCCTTTCTTCTTACCTAGCTTGCATATGAGATGAACTGTGCCATTATTACTGCAGTGTGAAGGGTCCAGGTTCACCAGGAATTTAGGATTTAATCTTGCAACTTCTCCTTGTAAGACATTTGGTATGGTCTGTCTTTCATCCTCTTCGTATTTCCGCTTCCGAGGGGAGGCGATGGGGGCCCTGCGTAAAACACAAAAGCACCGGGTGAAAATGTGCTAACGCTGCACTTGTTCAGTATTTCACACAAAAAAAGAAAAGCTCTGGCTCAGCCCCCTCCATAAACCCACCTGTTCTTTTAACCATTTCTACAGAAACATTTTTAGGCAGGCAGCAGGGCCGTGTACGTACGCGATGGGCTGCCCGTGGATGGCGGTCATGGCCGGCACGAAGGTGCGGTACAGGGAGTGGTTGAACACTGGCGAGCGGATGTTGGCCAGAACGGCGTCCAGGAGGGGCTGGCACAGGTACTGCTGCTTGGTGGGGGGCACGGGGGGAGGTGGGGGAGTAGGCTGAAAAACAACAGAAGCCCCTTTTCCTTTGATCATGGCCAAAAATAGAAATATCTACTGTTGAATCTGAAAAATTTTATAGCAGTGAACTTCCAAGGCATGAAATGCAAATGATTCTCAAAACTGTATATAGTGACATTAAGGGAGGAAGTAAAGCAAAAAAAAAACATATGCAGTTTTGGTCTAGGAAGGCTGTCCTGAAATCAGCCACAAAGAAAGAATTATTCAAGTCTTGGCACAGAGCACAAGAAATTGAAAGTTCAGTTAAAAGATACATACAGGTGACTTACATGAAGTCCATTTTTCCTGTTTTCTTATTTTGTCCAACCTTACTTGAAATTTGAACAGCATGAATAATAAAAACTGCAAAAATGATCCTTCCAAGTCTTAAGACGTTTTGGAATGAGCTGCTTATCTCTGGTGGCACAAAGCATTACATACCACAGCCATATCATTTTTCAGCTTCTCCAGAGCAATTTCACATTTCTGCAGAGTCTTCAGGGGGCACCTGTGGGAAGAGGAGAAATTTCATCCACATCACCCACCAAAGCTGAAGTGTTTCTGCTGCCTGAGCCTCAATGACAGCCTCACTCAGCCTGGAATGGCTGGGAAAACATGGACAGGGAACGTTACCGTTTTGAGGGGTCAGTCAGGATGTCCAAGAGACTCTTCATCTTACTCAGGTCCTTCTTCCTGTCTGTAACAGTATGGGAAACACAAACATTGACTACAAGAACAGCTTCCCTTCTTGCAGACAGAAATACAGCCCACTGTCAACAATGAAAACATGAGCCAATACTAAAGAAAGTAGTGAAGTTTCATCTAATCCTAAGTATATCCAAAGCATAAACTCTACAGGTTTCAAAACCATCAGAAGTTAAAAAAAAAAAATGAGAATTTAAGGGTAAGGATCTTGCCCACTCCTCACACTAAAATCTTTACTTAGAAGCAAGAAAGAACAGCCAACTTTCTCTGGCATTTTTAATCCCTAGAAAAGAAGTCACCACAAAAGACAAAGTATTGCTTCTTTCAGCAGATAATAGAGCTGACACAGATAAATGCATGGCCAAACACAGGAAACCTCACCTTCATTTTTATCTATTTTATTGATCATCCTCCGGAGTGGCTCAATGTATTTTGAGAGCTGTTTGAGTTTTTCCAGATACTGTTGCTCCTCTGACTGACCAGAACTGGCTGGACTCATGACAGAATTTGGATTTCCTGGCAAAAAAGGAAGACTGCATGTCACAGGGTGATACAAGATACTGCAGAACTTTATTCTCACATTTCAGAATCTTGATCTGAAATGTGGCACTCTCAAAGTGTAGCTCCTGTCAAATATCCAAACCCACCACTGGATGCTCTCCATAGTTTAAGTGCTTGCCCAACCCTCTACTCTTTGTGTAGAAATAACATGTTCTATGGGCAGAACAGCAATTCCCACTTAATACATTTTTCCTGTGAAGTTCCAAAGTTCCATATACCCATTTCTAGGTCTTTATTTTGCCTTCGCTCTGATGCTTTAAACACCAACACAATAAATTCCCAGCAGTTTTTAAGTGAGTCCTTTCCTATCTGCAGAGCACACAACACTGTGTGAGAAGGAGCCACTCAGTCACCTCCATCCACAGTACCACAAACTGCTTATTCTGTCTGGTAGGGAAGTGCCAGAGTACACCTGGGAAGTGCCAGAGTACACCTGGGAAGGTGTTCTGGAGCAAAGCAGCCACTGCCTGCTGCCTGGCACTGCCTGCTGATGTCCTTTACAACTGCACAGTGTCACTAAGGCTTCCTTCCTGTTGGATCTAAGGAATCATTATGCCTCTAAAAACTTGTTCCATTAAATTAAGTATCATGCTTTCTTTTCAAAGACTGGGGAAGTTAGAAGATCCCATTACATAGTTCAGTGATGAGAAAAGAGGTTTCAATTGATTTTGATTTGGGAATACAATTGTGTTATGTGGTGTATGTGACACGTTCACTACCTGCTAAGTAGAGCTCCTGGAAGTTTGCACTGTGCCAAAAAACAACAGGTTTCCCAGGAACTGTTACAGTTACCAAAACACAGTCCAGCCCATGGTGTGCAGTATTGCTCTCAGATCATTTACCTGGAGTGTTTAAAGGACCTGGGGATGGGACACTGAAGTTCTGAGGTGTTCGTGCAGCTGCTGGGCTCTGCGATGGCTGTGGAGAGGGACTGGGGAGAAAGCTGCTGGGTGATGGAGCAGGACCAGAGCTGGAAAATAAGCATCAAATTAAACCTGCCAGAATCTGACAAGGAAGGATCATCAGCCTGTAAGCTGATGATTTTAGTAAGCATCATCATAGCAGTCTGTGGTTCTGCCTCGGTGAGATGTCATACAGATTCCTTATGTAAAATGTGAGTTTCCAGAGCGAATTCAACACAGCCTCACCTGTGCTCCCAGTGAGCTGCTATTAAAATTCATTCACTTCGATGGAAACAGAATGAGCTTACTGAATGTTTGTGCAAAGCTCAGGCTTAGGGCGTTAAGAGAAGTGCTCAGAAGCTGCAGTGTGCCTCACCTGACGTTTGAGTTTGGCTGGGAATTTGGCTGGCCCGGCTGAGGGGACGGCTGCGGCTGCGGCGGCGGCGGCATCGCCTGCGGGGTCTGAGCCTGCTGCACTGGGGATGGGGAGGACATCATGGTGATACTGCTCTGGCTGACCTGGAACGGGAAAAGGACCATCAACAACAGCCTAAGGGAGCAGGGGATGGGAACCTAGCTAAAAGGCTTTACCTGTGGAGAGAAGTGTATCCTCAGGCCTACAAGAAATGAAAGCATTAATTTCCTTTCTCCCCCATCAGGACACTCCCACCTGTGTCACTCTTAAAGTTCTCAGGGCAGTAAATCTTAGCAAGTTCAGTAGAAATGACCTTTAAAACTGCACATAGCTTGAGTTAACTGTATAATAATTATTTTTCACTTCCCAAACCATCATGTTGCCATTAAAATGTTTGAAGTGCCATGTGACAAAACGTGCACTTTATTAAAGCTGAAGAAGAGCAGGAGGAAAAGACATCTCTCACTTGATAATTAAGAGTCAAAAACCCCTCCTTATTTAGACATTTTAATTACAGTCTTCAAAGGTCTGTCAGATTCAACTGCAGCTTCTCAACTGGTTTTCTTTAGGAAGAAGGAAGGAAAAAAAAATAGATAAGCCAAATCACCAACATCTTGTCTAAATACTGAGTTCTGAAAATGTGGATAGACACTCCAAACTGGACGGTTGGGTGAAAAAAAAAATGAAGTAGCTTTCTGACCTTTGGAGAATGATGAGGTGCCTAAAGGACAAAAAGGCAAGTAAGAGCATTTCCAGAACAGTACCAAACTCTGGGTAACAACTAAGTTTATTCTGTACACTCTACGGTGCCAGATGAACTAAAATTTGTGCAACTTTTCACATGTGCTCTAATACACATTTTTCTCTCAATCACTGAAAACCAAACAAGAAAACCTGTGCAACAGCAGAGGCATGGGACAGTAATGCAGATAAGTGATTACATTTGTTTAAGGCACATGCAGAGTTCTTATGACTTGAGGCTATAAATAAGTATGTACAAAGATAAATAAAATTAGCTTGAAGAGGCAATATATTGTGGCTTATTAACCCATGTGTCCATTCTGTAAGTCACTGATTAGCATCTTTGAATTAATAACTCTCGAAGCCCAGTAAATCCACAACTCCCAGGCACACCACAGGCACTGCAAATTGGTGTTGCCCTTCACTCTCTTGTTAAATATCCATCTAAATAATCCAATTGTATGCAGAGGACATGACATTTAGCACATTGAAAAGTACTGCATTGTCTACTTTTGCATGGACACACTGACTACAACAGGAAATGCTTTGCTTGGACTATCACATTGCAGCTATGCAAAAGGTCATACTCCCCCCAAAAAAGGCACAAACAATCCCCAGCTCAGTGCAAAACTACTAACCTTGAAGATCCTAGCTAATTGTCCATTACAGAATAGTTCAAAACCAAATGCAGCCTGACATACTATGAATTTTTTTAATCCTCAAGAGCCCTTTGCAACCTCACACACAAAGGTAATACACACAACAAGTGAGGCTGAAAGGATACAACCTTCCCTTTCTCACAATCAACAGCTGCTGAGCCTCTGCTTACTGCTCTCCAAAGGAGATGGATTCTTTAGGACAATGTCTCTCCTCAACAGCTGGAAAAGCATTTCTGAGATTGAAAAGCACAGTTTGCCTCCCACAGACACCGGGCAGCTCACCCTGTTTGGAAGGAAGTTAGGATGGACACTGCAAAAAGCATTCCCTGACTCTTCACAAGTCTATTTAATGTGCTATTGGACAGCAGGTGATTTAGAACTTCCCCATCTGGATACTGCACCCATTTTTCATCAAGTCAGACTAAGACCACTTGGAGTAGCTCAGCACTTCCTGAAAATCAGGCCCCTGTTACGTGTCTCAAGTTGGTTACAAAAAAAGACTTCTGAACACTTAAATCCTTGTGTTTTGGGAAGGAAGGAGAAAGATTTCATTAGGTTTTCTGCCAGATTTAAGTTTCTGTGTGTAATACAGCACCAGTGACATTATTTACATTAATTTACAAATGCTGCAGAAAAGTGAAGAAAAGAATATGCAGCATTTACTGTGCACATAAGCACTGGATGAACTGAATTCTTTTGCACTAGCCCTCCTCATTCAAATACCTGCACAGGCAAACAGATTTCCTCCTTTCCAGGTTTGCTCTCTGCCAGCTTTGTTTCAGAACAGCAAAGGCCAATGTCTAACAGTATGCAAAACTGTGATGTTTTCAAAAACATGCATTCAGAATTGTGCAGCTCTGAACTTCTTGCCTTGGTTTTCTTTCACAGCAGTTCATTTGCTACATAATTCCAGAAGTCTTTCTATAGAACAGATTTAAAGATGATTTCAGATTTATCTTTCTAAATTGTTTGCAGGATACGGATTAGTATTGTAACAATTTAATGAAATTTCAGTTTCTAGGGAATGCTCTTTGCAGCTGTCTCTGATTAAAAAGAAGGCTTAAAAAACCAATCAAACACACCACAAACATAGCTATGAAAAGACAAGAACCCCCCCTCCTCTCTGGAGTTTTAACTCCATTGAATTCATTCAGCTCCAGAGTTAAGCCATGGTTTTTGATCATTTGTATACCCTGCATCTTCAACAGATACAAGGAAATCCAACTACACATTTTTTCAGTGAGGGATATCAATTTCTGCACATAAAGCATGTCCATGGACAGCTACTGCAGCCCAGTGAGCAGGAATTTGCTCTGTGACCTTACAGTAACCTGATCATGACACCATACTCTAATTTTCTGAAGTCTTGCCCAAAAGGTACTCAGGCCTGCATGATAAAAGTTTGCATTTACATCCACTGAATCAAAGCTATTCTCAGTGTTCAGAGCACACTGTCTGGAAGACAAACCCAGCTATGAGTTCTACCTCCAGTTTGCTGAGTCTCAGGCACAGAACAGCACTCAGCAGATAAGGCTGGTAAGGGCTCTCAGTTCTCTCTTGCAAATCAAAACACCAGATGATTGAGGAATACAACATCATATCAGTAATGTTTGTTTTGTTTGAAAAGACTGTAATAAGCAAAACCCTCCACCCAAATAAATAAACAAACTCACTGGAGAATCAAATTAGTCTTGTGATAGAAAAAGACAGACTGTTTTGTCATATGGGATAAAAATAAATAGCCACAAGGTATTGATATCACATCTGGTCTTCTGTTGAAAAGCATTCTTCAGTGTAACCAAGATTCTTTTCAAAGAGGAAATACACCCTGAACTACCTATCACCACATCTAAATGGATTTTGATACCACAGTCAAGGAGAGGACACGCTCTTAAATGAGTGATTAATAACCACAGATCTGCTACCTTCCTCCTGCTGAAAACAGCTGAAGGGCTCTGATGACAAGGAACTTACACCCAACAGACAACAGCAGTTTAGCATTTTATTAGATTAAGAGGTGTAAAAGACAACATTTCTAATTTCTAATCTACCTAGAACCTGAACAAAATGTTTTGCAGACAATATTAGGGCTTCATGCAGGTCCAGAGCTGCCAAGTATATGGCAGGTCAGACTGCCTTCAAAACATGTTTCCAGCCACCAGTAAACCATGAGTAAACAGTAAACTCACTCACTCACCCTAGCACCTGATCTGGAGCCATTTTCACTACAATCATTGCTCATGGAAGATTTCTCTTCTGCTTTGACCAGTTGTTCAGCCTTCTACATCACCTTCACAGTCCTTGGCATGCTACTGAGAACAACAACTGAAGAGCATTCACTTGGTGTCAGAACTCAAAGCTCCTCAGAAACAGTGACAGTGCTGAAAGAGCACCCTATGACACTGAATACTTGAACTAGAAGTCTTTTGCTATGAGTCAAATATTAAATATAAGCAAAACTAATATTTAAATATCCATGGGAAAGCCTCAAGTATTGTAGATATTTCAAATGGGAGATGATTATCTCAGTATCTATTAACTGCTACAGTGACCAAAGGACAAAATAAATTCCCCTCTGCCTCCACAGCTGTGGCTGGGGTTTGTGTCAGTTAACATATGCACACTGTCCTGGGTTGAAATGAGCATCCATCTTCAACCAGAAATGACAACAGAAGTGTTTGCCTAGGACTGCAGAATCTTTCTGCCACTGTCACTGCCTCTGCAAACTCCTGAGAAGAAATGCAGTGCTCTGACCTCATGCATTTTCCAGCAACAACTGGATAGGAGCTGCCAGCCTGCCTACACAGCTTCTTCTCTGATGCAGGTACAAGTGGAATCCTTCTGGCAGTTCCTCCTACACAACCATGAAAGAAAAGAACATCTCAAATTTTTCTGGGTCCCTGATACCAAGCTAAGAAGCTGCACAAACTGGAATGAGCCAAGTTTGCTAATAACACGAGGAGCACCTGTACAGAGCTTGAACACACACCAGGCAAGGTCCTGGACACAACTCAGCCAGGGACGCTGCAGTGCTGACTTGCAGCACTCAGAAATGCACACTCATGGAGTGGGGACCTTTCATTAGAGACTTGAATCCATTCTGAACACGGAAAAGTTTTAAATGTTAAAGAACTATCCCACTTTGCAACTGCTTTATTTGATATCCCAGGCTATTACTTAAAAAGAAAAAGGATCCATAAAAACCACAGCCTAAACAGACCAATACCCTGAGTAACACCAGCGAGTTCATTGTTCGATGCAAAAGTGATCATCCCCTGGCTGGAAAGGCAGAGAAGCTTTGCACAACTGCTGAGACAATGTGCTGTGACCCAGTAAATACCTGTGGCATTTGCTGTCCGCCCAAGGGGATGGAGCTTGGTGCTGTAGCAGACACCGCGGTGGTAGGCGGGAACCGTGGTCTGATTTGCATCCCGCCTCGGGCCATAGGTGCGGTGATCATCTTTGAGGACAGAGGGACAACAGACAAAAGTAATCGCAAAACAAGAAATGCAGTGCACTGGCAGGATGAGAAGCACATGCAGCCTCCAGGAACTGGGGAGGGGGAGCATGAAGGGAAGGTTAGTGAGCTTTTCTCTAAAGGTTAACCTATCTGGCTGGAAATCAAACTGCTGGCTTGGAAATCAAACTGCTTTTTATACTCCTATCTGTTTCCAGAGAGCACCTAATGAACTCCTGGTATCCTGAGAGAGCTGATATGCAGACTCAGACTTGTGGGTCAAGGGTTGACTATCCTGCCATTTCCATGAAGGGCCTTTCCTACATTTTTCCTGACATCTTGAAGTTCTAAAAGTTGTGGAAACAAGTACTTGAGATTGCTGTCAGGAATGCTCCATAAGGAGCACAGGCTCTATAATGCCATAGGTTTCTGAAGTGTTTTTCCCCACTGTGGGCTGCAGGGGTTTAGCACTATTGGCCATTGCCCCCTCTGTTATAGGATATTTTGTTCAACAGCAGCTGCCAGTACAATGCTCCACAGTGAGCAAATTTCACACCAGCCTAACCTATGCCAGTATAACAATGACAAAGACAACAAAAAGGACTCCCAGGCTTGAAAAATCTATTTCCTTCCTTTTATAACCCACACAATAAGTCAAGTATACCTCTTTAATTACCATAATTTTGACAAATACCTATTCCTCTACTACTAAGGTGTGCTAAATTATTCTGAGTTCATGATCTTCCTCAAATCTATTCATGCTTTTTGATTCTCCAGCTGTATAGAGTGAGCACACCCTAAAGTACAATCATTTAGGGTAAATGATAAAGGTTAGCATTAGAATCATTTTTATTTTGAAATAGTATTAGGACTATGCTGCTCTGCAGTGTCTAAAAGTACCTTTCAGAATCATCAGCCTGCATGAGCCACACAGATTTAAATTTTTATATCTGTATAGCCCTCTGCTACTTAAAATTTGGTATTACACCACAGCCTAAGAATTTACAACAAATACAGCATATATTTGAGGAAGTATTCAGGTAGCTTTGGCATATTCATTTATCAGTAAAAAAGGTTCTGTTTGGGACTTCAAACTGATCTACAGTAAAGTTCTCTGGGCTACCTTTTTTCCCTAGCTTAAATGTAACCAAGGAACCTACACAATCCTAACTAACCTAAGAGGTAATGGAGTCTCCTTCCTTTAAATGGTTTGGGGCACTCCTGCTTGGTGTTTATGTAAATGGACTGAAGCAGCCAGCAACACATCTCTACAGAGTCAAAGAATGCATGTGCTTACAATTGTTAAAAATAAATAAAATTAAATACAACATAGCAAGACTGAAAAAGGAAAGCAATAACTGATAAAGAAAACAGTGTCAAATTCAGCACAGCTGTTAGTTCACAACATCAGAGCAATGCAGTCCCTTTCCATCCAGGCAAAGAGGGATGGTCAGAGACAGGATTTCAAAAGGGAACAAATGAGAGCGCCTCAGACATCACACACACATGCACACGTGCACACAGCATGCAGCAGCTGCCACGAGCAAACACAACAACCCAGCACTGCCACAAAGCACAGGTGGACGCTAGAAGTGCAGTGAAGAGCTACAGTATCAACATGAGAGCTGGTGAAGCAACATAACCCTAACAAAACAAAACAAAAAAAAAAAAAAGGTGGGGGGGGGAATTGCTGAGGGGGGAGGAATATATCCTTTCAGGCACAATCACCCCATCTGAGACCCTGGTGAATGCACTCAGATCTCTGGAGGGTGTGGAATCCCAGGCATGTTATGGTGAGCCACATGTCCCATCTTGGCCATGTTTCTGAAGCCACACCACCAAAGTGTGAAGATTTAGATTACTTCCACTGAGGCAAAGGAAATTAGAAGAATATTCACAGGTTAAGTGTCTGGCAAACCACTGAACACCAGCATGACAAACTCCAATTCAAAGGCTTTCAGCTGTTTGTAGTATTGTGGTTGATCAAACGAGTGCACGAGCATACAATTTTGGGTTAAGGGTTTTTGTATTCTTTGAAATGTGTGCTTTGGAAAGGAAATACATATATAAAATGACACCAATTCCACTCTCTTAACAAAAGTAATCTATTTTCCCCCATTTTCCAGCTCATTTATATTTACAAAACCCATGACCCTTTGACAAAGGAGTCAGGAAAGGGGGTTCTAAAGCAGTATGTCCACAAAGGAGTTACTCTTCACGTGAAATAAGAACACAACCAGAAATGTTTAAGTATTTTTGAAAAAGATTTTAACTGAACACGTATCTTCCTCATAAGCAAAATTGATTCTTAGGAGGTAAAATTCCAGGCCCTGTAAATTGAGATAAATGAGAGAGCAGGAAAAGGATTTCCCTCCAAAATAAGCTACAAACCCCATTACTTGATAAAAATGATGTGGAATAGAACAAATAGAATCCAGAACCTGTAACTTTCTTTTATCTAACATCCAAACATTCAGCATTCCATAAATACACAGCTTCTGGTGAGCACATGTACATACAGTGCCACTGCACCAAAGGCAGCTCAGCTCTTCAGTCGGCATCAGCCATTCTGCATTCTGAGCACCTGAAGGAATTGCACCAGAACAGGGACTTCCCTTCACTAATACTTAACTGCAGTTGATTGCAGATCTTTTTCCTTGGTGCTGCAAGCATTTTGTGTAGGTCTCTGGTTGCTAGGACACTACTGCTACCAGCTTCCCTGTGAGTTACAGGCTCCCAAGGACTAGAGCAGGGTAACACTGACAGGGGTGGTGTCTTTACAACTTCAGAGAAGAACTTCTCACATGAATCCATTTTAAAATCTGGGACTGCTTTTACTTTTATATAGGAAGGAGTTCCAGAAACTTTATGGAAAAGGAAAAATGCAGAGGTAGCAAGCAAAATTCCCACTTTGAAAGCCCTTAAAGACTAAGTTTAAATGTACCAAGCAAAGATTAGGATAGGGTTTGTTTATAAAAAAAGCTTCCCTGAACCAAATAAAGAAAACAATATTAAAAATGCTGATGCTACCGAAATATCTACTAAATAGAAAACAAAAATCTAGTCTTAAAAGAGACTTCTTATAAAGTAAAGAAAATCATTATACACTCTCAACACTGAAGCTGCATTGTAATATTATATACAGCCACAATCTTAAGACTATTATATACAGAAAATATTTGGACAAGTACAAGAAACCTATTTAGTTATTGGACTTCACAGTGGTAGGTGAATTTTAACAGACTCATCTTGCAATGGCAAGAACATAAGTGGAGTAAAGCCTGCATGTGGAATATCCAAACTCCATATGTGGTAGATAAAGAGCACTCCCCAAGTTTGCTACACAGGAATGGATGAAGCTGCAATACAAAACTGTCTGTCAACCATGTAATCACCCAAAGCCTTTCAAATGCACTGTGCTGTTAAGCCACTGGCACATCAAGTCACTAAAGGGGCAAGAATTGACTCTACATAAACACAATCCATCTGTTTCAGAGTTGAAAAGAGCACCATTAAAGTTAGTAACAAGAAAAAAAGTCAGTGTCTCCTTCCAGTCAGCCTAAGTCCCTGCAGCTTCCACCTGGAAATTATTTAAGAAGCAAACAAGTTTTAATTCACATTTCAACTGCTGGAAGAGAACTCTGCATTGCTGCCAGTACTGTCCCAACTGTACTTACCAGTGCTCAGCTTTTACATCCTGTGTTACATTGACACAAGCCAAAGGAGAATTCAGAAACAGAACTTGGCCACACCAGCAAGGATGTGGCCACCTCAGAGTTACTATGGTACAAGACACTGTCCCTGATACAAGTCTGGGAGGTGTACACTGAAGAAGCAATTGCTAGCACAGTCCATATAAAAAGCTTCTTACTGAATCTGTAAAATTACTTGTGCACTGAACCGAAAATGGTGCTTGAAAAACATGGAATAACTGGGTGTACAAAAAGAGTTCTGCCATTAGTCCTAGTCAGCCTCATTTCACCTGTCTGCCTCTCTCTTCATCTACAGAGTGGTGATATTTGTACTTACCCATGACTGTAAAATACCTCAATATGAAACACTATAGAGGTAAGCCACAAAAGACTTTCATATTCTTGTGGAAAATGGGTAAGAGGTTCAGCTTCAAGCCATTCCCCATTTTTTCCCCATGTCTCCTTCATGTCAGATATACATCAAGAAACAACCACTGGGGCTGCAGGTGTATTGCAGGATAAAAAAAAACCATGTTAGACAACAAGCTTTCACCCAGCACTTTTCTTTTTCTAATGTAACTCTGCACTTGTGACACACGCCATTTGTTCTTCACATCCAGAACAAGAGCATCTAGATCTACTGCCCATTTCACTCAGAAGAAGAATGAAAGATGAAAGGACTGAAAGGGGAGTGCAGAGACATTTCATCATCTATACTATTTTTTTTACAGTAAATACATGAAGATGGAAGGTAAATCACATGTGATTAAAGATAGCAGGCAAAGATTCACAGTACAGAAATCAGTTTACACAACAAAGCAGTCACCTAAGAGAGTTTAATGAAAGAAGAGGTGATACACTCCAGGTGCCAACAGTCAGACTTGTAGTGTGCCCACAGGAGACCACCTCACTCATGTGCATTCCTGTGTCAGTACAGGCAACACTCGGACCTACTTGGGACAGAGAGCATGCACAGAGAGGTTGGCAATGAAATCCTGCCTCTGACTCCAGGCAAAGGAGAAACAGCAGAGAAGAACAGATCCCCTTTGTACAGGGGATGACCAAAGTCAGACCCCTCATCAGAAACCACCAGAAACCCAACTCCATGCTCGTCTCTAGCATGCACTTGCCACAGGCCTGTGACCTGTGACACTGGCCCCTGGGCCCTTACCTGCCCTGAAGCTCCCATCTGAGCAGCTTGGGCCTGAGCTGCTTGCACTGCTGCTGCTGCCTGCTGCTGCTGCTGGACCAGCTGAGCTCTTACCTAGAGTATGAGAACAAAACCCAAATAAACAGACATATCTGACTAGGGCATGACACTTCTGTCTCAACTGCATTGACTATGCTCATTAAAAAGGGTATGGAGACAAGATCAGCCTCAGAAACTAAAGTTTTAGAGGTTTTTTTGTGAAAACAAGTTCCCATGTTTAAAACATTTAGAATAGTTTTCCCACAGACTGCACATCCAATTCACCAACTTCTTGCAACTTCTTACCTGTACTATCAGGTCTAATATACAATAAGAGATACTTTCTGGCAAGCCTACCAATGACCAGCATTTCAAATCTTTATAAATTCATTACACCTGTCAGTGTGACAATCATGACATTTAACTACTCCTAGCTTAGCTGGTAGGAGCACAAAGTGGAGGTACCAACTCATAATTTCTGAAGTGTGGCTGACACTCCTCCCCAGTAAGGCCCAAAGAAAAACAGGTCTGAGCTTTGGCTCATCAGTAACCTGTGCAGCTCAGATAAAAATTACTGTAACACTTCAAAAAGTTGCACCATTAAGAGGAGGACCCAGCAAGAGTCTTAACAGAATAAAACTACTGTCCTGCCCACCTTCTCTACAAGGCAAGAACAACCAGCATATTAAACTGTGACCCAAATCTCCCAACATGGCAGCAGAAGCAAAGCCAGCATGGTAGAGAGCTACACTGGCTGCAGTCTAGAACCCTTCAAAGTACCTGCTTGTTTTCTAAAAAAGCAAACAGCATGGAGGTAATTTTTCTTTAATCAGAGTACATTTCTTTTTCTTTTTTTTTTCACTTGTCCATTCAAGCATGAGACAAGAAATTATTTTTTAAATGTTAGCTGCATGAATGGTTTTGACAGACTTCCAGAACCACCCTTAGGTACAAAGCTCTTCTCTATTGGCAGGCCCAGATAAAAACCTTTAAACACCCAGTACTCATAACTTGCTAACTGCAGAACTCTTAACAAGTGATGGTTTTCCTAGTTCATTATTAGCCAGATACATTTTTTATTTCTCTAGAAGGTCATAACAAATCAACAATCAGCTGATCAGGAGCCCTTACCTGCATAGCTTTTAACTGCTGTGGCGTGAGAGTAACAGGCATAACCTGACTGGGAATTTGTCCTGAGATTGCCTGAGCTTGAGATACCATGGGCTGGGGTTGAGGCTGGGATTGTGGTGGAAGTTGAGATTGTTGTGCCTGAGCAACCTGTTGTTGTTGCTGCTGCTGCTGTTGTTGTTGCTGCTGTTGTTGCTGCTGCATCTGTTGCATCTGCTGTTGCATGACTTGTTGAGGTGGCTGCTGCTGTATCTGTTGTTGTGGTATTTGCTGCTGCTGTTGCTGCTGCTGCTGTTGCTGCTGCTGCTGTGCCTGCATGACCTGTGCTGCCTGCAGCTGCTGCATTTGAGCAATCCGCTGGAGCTGCTGCTGCTGCTGTTGCTGCTGGATCTGAAAGGCAGGAAAAGCCAGGATGTTAAAGCTTCCAGCAATGCGACTGCAGGCTTACTTCTATGGCAAAAACCAAAAGTAAACAGAATACCTCAGATTGATGGTTTTAGCACAAAGGGAAAGCCCAGCCTTTTTATCCACTCATCCCTCATATATCTCAACCCTAACTGGTGCTATAGCCTGTATTTCCACATCACAAGCTTTCCTGTAACTTTTAAGAGCAAAGGTGAAGTCCATCAGCTTCTCCTGTACAAATGGGCTCAGATACAGCTTTTCAAATGTAATCACCCTTTACCAAAAACTGCACAAGAATATGACAGCTGAAGTTTCCTCATCTGCTTTTGTGCCTAAGGATGATATATATATATATACATACACACATGTATATATACACATATTTAAAGTGGCAACACATTATTCACACAATGACAGAACAGCCACTATTGCTAGAGTAACTCAAGTGCTGTTCTTTCCCAACGTCTGTCAGAATGAAAGACTATCCTGACATTAATAAAGAGACAAATATTTTCATTCTCTACCGCTATGAAAGAAGAAACCAACAAAACCCTGTAAAGCTTTCCTCTAGCATGTTAACATACTGCTGCCAATTAACTTGCCAATCTAACCTGAAACCCTACCCTACAGTGGAAATGTGTTAGTAACAGGCAGAGCTGATACTTCCACACAAGGCAACTCACTTGGCAAGTAACTGATCATCTTAGGTTGCAATGCAAGACATAACCAAAAGTGTGTGCTCTATTACCAGCTGTTTAAACCAGGTGGGGCAGTGTTCTTATCTCTTCCATGACCCATGCTCCCTCCAGGGAATATCTGCTGTTGATGGGCCATTGAGTCTCACTGCAATGACTGATAAAATTCCATCATCCCATTGGGAGATGCTCCACCCAGGGGGAGGAGCCCAGCATTCCTACCTGGATAAAACCTGAGATTTGGAATACCAAAGTCAGCCTTTTTCCACTGGATTCCCAGAGGAAGACTGGACCCATCTACACCACCACTGGACCTTCAGAGGAAAACTACACCCCTCTACAGGATCATTGCTTCAATAGAACCACATCTGCCACTCCAGGAGGACTGCAGCCACGATTTGATTGGACTGCTACCAATATCCTGACCGACAGGGTGTCAGGTTGTATTCTGACTCTGGCAGTGGTTATGTATTACCGCATTTTATTTTCATTTTCCGGTTAAATCGTAGTTCTTGGGACCTCTCACTGGTTTGCTTTCAAACCAGCACACTGATCACCACATTTGCCATTGTAGTTGTTTGTCATCACCTGCTGTTGGTTTTGCTGCTGCTGCATCTGCAGTTTCAGCATGTGCTGCTGCTGCTGCTGGACAGCCTGCAACTGCTGCTGTTGCTGCTGCTGCTGCTGCGCCACTGCAGCGGCCGCCGCCTGCTGCTGCTGCACCTGGAACTGCTGCTGCATGGCTGACTGCTGGGCCTGGAACTGCTGCTGCTGCTGCAGGGCCACCTGCTGCTGCTGGAATTGCTGCTGCTGCTGCTGTTGCTGCTGAGCTATCTGCTGAAGCTGAAGCTGGGCTAAAGAGAACACAGATTGTACTTAAAACATGATACCCAAATAACGTGAGATTAATTAATGTCCTTCCTTAGCAGGATATACTTTTGCTTCCTCAAATTGATGGTGCACATTAACAGCAGAATTAATTACCCTTTGTACTAACAACTTGTAATTCACTCTGCTTCCATTGAGTCAGCAACCTAAGAGTAAAAATGTCCAGGAGGAAATGTGCACTGAGGAGACCAGCAGGAAGCACTGGAACATGGAAAACATAGGTGAGCTCTACAAAAGCAACGTTCTGAACTTGACACGATGAAAGAAGAATTTGCTCATGCAACAGCTACACTGTTGTTTGCTACATTAAGGAAGACATTTACCCAATTATGTAGCAGTACTTGAAATCAATTCTTTCCCCAGTTCACTTGGCTGATTAAGGCAGAAGTATGACATCTCTTCAGCACCTTTTCCTTCAGGAAAGGACTTATTACTGAAAAGCTGATCTAACAACTTCAATGGTTGAAGCAAACTGAACACTTACTCTGCTGAGTGGCTGTGGAGACACCAGGCATCCCATGAGGGGCCATTCCTGAGGTTCCAGGAGGCTGCTGCTGCCCTGGGAGACTCATCTGCTGTGCCATTGGACCCAGGCCTGTCATCCCACTCATTGGTGCTCCCTGAGCTCGGGAAGCCATGCCCATCCCAGGCGCCCCTGCCGTGGGACCCCCAGTTAGATTCTGCAGGGCATTCATTGGATCTACAAAGGAAACAGACACTGAGATGCAGCCAGCCAGGAACCTGCTGTTCCAGAATCCTCTGCTCTCTGTCACCCACTCTCTGATCTGGCAGCTTCAGACCATGAGTAGCTCCAATACCCTAACTCACATTCACTGCCCTGCCTGTGAGACAAGGCTTCCAGCACATCTTTGCCTCTCTGGAAAGAAAGTGGGGATGATTCAAAGTGCTCCAGTGTCATGAAGCTCCACACAGATTTTTAATATGTCAGAGAAAAGGAACTTATTAGACACCTACAAATTAATATACAAGTCAAAACAAGCTGCCAACAAAACTCCATGAGGATATAAAGCTTTTAACCTCAAAAACCAAGTGAGTCCCACTGTGGGTCTTCCTCCTCAAGTCAGAGAAGCAATGCTCAGACCAAAGGATGTACTTTGCTATACAGTACCCCCTCTAACATCACTGTTATTATGCACTGAATAAATTCAATGCCTTTCAAGACAGTGTTCATAATCTGAATCCTGGGCACACAAAAAAGTGAAATTACAGAGAGAAAGACAATTCAAGAGGTGAAAACACAACGTGGTGTGCAGAAGCAATATTAAGCAGGTACAGAACAAACACCACCTCTTTCTTAAGAATACTTATAAAATAATTTCCAGCAGTCTAGACTGCATGTTAATCAATTACAGACTGCATATTTGCCCTACAGAGGGATAAAACCACAGGACCATACTATGTCCCTAACATCCACTGTAGTGAGAATTAGCACAGAGGCAGAAGCCAGGATCAGATCTAAGCTCACCAAACAACCCTACAAATACTTCTGCTTCTGGTGCAACACCTGAGGAAGCTACAGCTGCAACAGGCAGGAACCTGGGCTGCTCAGCAGATTATTTTCAATCACTCTTGTGCCTTCATGAATCTTGGAGCTGTGAGCTAACAGAAGTACAAACAAGTCTGCTGTGCTACACCCAAAGCACTGGCCACGCCTGCCACCCTCATCACTGAACAACTCCAGGACTGTCCTGCTCCCCTTCCTTTACTCCAGCAGCATTTCATATCCCAGCTAAGGATACACAGATGCTTTATTCTTACTACACCACAGCCCTGATTTCTAAGCTGTTCTACTTAGAAATGGAGAGCATGAAAGAAGGAAGAAACAACAAAAAAGGAACTCTTACCACTGACTGAGGCTTGAGATTTCTTATTGTCTGCAAAGAAAAAACCAATTAATCATCTTTGCTAATATTGCCACATTGACCCTTTGGATATACTCTCTACAAGAAATATATTTACATCATAATTTAAAAAACAAAAAACCCACTCTCTCTACTGCAGCTCTAATAAAATACAGTAAGCCAATTTGGTAATCAGAATGCTATATAAAAAAAGGAAAGAAGGCAAATGTACAGAAAAAATTGGGAAGAAGGAAAAGTGGCAAGTTTAAATAACTCCTAAAATACTTTTCAGTATAGAGGATATGTAAAAGAAATAGTATTTATAAATTAAGCATACATACTACAGGAAGATTTTTAAAGCAACTTGTTAAGAATCACAAGCAGACTCATATAGAAGCCCTAATATTTACTATTTTTTTTAATGAGGATTCAATGAGTAACCACAATTGAGAAGGAAAGAAAACCAAAACTAAAAAATTAAAAGAAAACCAAAACTAAAAAATTACTTACGAATATCTCGGAAATGGATGATAAGTCTGGCCACAAGAGAAAGATATTCCTCCTAGAGGTGAAAAAGGAGTATTTTAGCATAAGAAATGAAAGCAGAATAACCATTACTTTCTGGTTCTTCAGTGTTCTCCCTCAACATACTGGATTTTACTTTACAATGTGTGTGGGCTTTTCAGAGCAGTTCATTTCCAAGGAACAGTCTGTTTATTAACCAGGAATATTTACACTAATACGTCATTGTGGTTGATGGTACAAGAACGCCAAGAAACCACAAAATTCACAGGAAAGAACCTTCCTGACAGCCACATTTAACAGGACCACAATATGCAAACATCATAAACCAACATACACCTTCCACTTCTCATCAACTATAATTCCTTTTTTATAAGGACAGTACCTGCTTACTTGGCACACTGAATTATTTAAGTCCTTCAATTATGTCACATTTGTACTACAGTAACTCTTCTTAAAGCTAAATTTATATTACAAATACAAGTAAATTAATAACTTGGAAAACTAAGATGACAGCAGCATCAGAAGCGAAAAGACAAATATTCTTTGAAATACTTTCTTAGTGTGCTTCATAATTTGTAGGAAGCTGCAGAGGGCTGAGACAGCCTTCCTGCCCAAGAAACAACTCACCAGGAAGGATGCCAACAGTGGTGTGGATTTGTGACACCAGCTTTGTAACATTTTCACCAAGACAAGCTCTATTTCAAACAGGGCTCATTTGGAGACAGCAACAGTATCCAATTTCTCATAACACAGCTCCAGGGAAGTTTATGATTTGATAAGAGTGCAGAATTGGACATTATAGCCAGACTTTCACAGAGACCACGGCTCTTCCACTGGGGTTATTCTTGACAGAGCCTTTTGATTGACATCCTAGGTTTTTCTGATCCCCCAACTGGAATGATGCTACATTGTAGATAAAGGAAATTCCATGCAATTCACTATTCAGGTAAGAGAAGTGTGGTTCCATACATGCATGAAACACTGCAGCATCAGCAAAAGCTGTCTTGCACTAAGTCCAGTTTGATGCATCTGTTGGATGCAGATCTCCTCACTTCCTCTCAAGATAAAAGAATATAAATTAAAATTTCAAGTGACTCTGTATTCTTCAGTGCACTGGCTTTGCTATTTCTACAATTTTTCACAAACTTCTTTTGACACCCAATAACTTCTGGAAGCAAATAGATATTTACCCTTGTTTTGGCCTTCATAAACACATGGCTCTCCATATCTTTGCTAGATTTATTATGGGCAACACCAGCTTTCCTCATAGCTTCATCACTGAAAAAAAAAGGGAAAAAAACAAAGCTGGGTATTAATTGAGGGTATTGGAAAATACTTCCTGTAGTTAGAAAGGTCTGTGAAACAGCTTTTTACACCTCTCATTTATAGGTTAAAAACAAACAAAAAACCCAAACACCCACCACAAAAAAACAAATCCAAACCACTACCACATATTACTTAAAACTGCCACCCTTTAAAGTTTCTTCAAATAACAGAGAAAAAGCCAACTAATTTCCAAAAGGCAACACAAATATTCTTTGCAGAAATTCAAGACCAACTGCTAAACAAGTCATTATTTTATTGCCTGATGCATTATTTTGACAAAGTACCAGTACTTGTTTATTTGAGGAAAGCTGAATGACAGGATTAGTGTAATCCATGTTTGGCAAACAATGAGATTGAGCTTCCTAGCATCGGGATTTTCCAAAAGAATTCCCTAAACATAAGGTGGAAGAATAAAACAAACCAAGGTTGCCTAAAGGCACAGAGGCTTAACCAGTGAGTGAGGACAGTGAGTGGGAGCATGAGGAGGGCCAGGGAAGGGCAGAGGTGCAGGGATGGGCAGGGTGGGGGAGGACCTGAGTGGAAAAGAAGGGGTATTCTCAGTACACCAAAGAGCAGCAACCAATTCAACTATGGAACATGCAAAGAAAGACATCCTAAAACAAGGATTTCAGCCAGGTGAAGCCTATTCCAATCCTCTAGGCATTGTCATTCTCAGAAACTCCCCTGCAAAACCTGTTCTTTTTTAAAGCAGCCTGGCAGTTACAGTCTAAATTCCACAAACAAGTGATCAGGAAATACTTTCACTTTGTAATTAAAAAGTTATTTCTCAGTGACTGCCATTGCGTGAGCAGCTACCCCACATTAAATACATGTCAGGGCAGTGACCCCTGGAAGTTACAGCCACTCTGAAGAGACACAACTGTTTTCTTTCCCCTGAATTTCTACAACCTCCCAGGCAGCAGAAATGGTGCTTGCACAAGAAGTAAATGGGTTCAGCTTTCTGAACTAACCCAATCACAGTCTCAGAAGAGAAGGGCAGATGCTACAGCCTCAAAATGCAGGAGCTCAGGCTGACACAACTCACACCCTTACCTGGCAAACCAGCAGCTCACAGCTACAATGCTGCAGTCTGGAACACAGTGGAACATTGCAGCTGCTGCAAGGCTCTCATGGGAACCTGTTTGTGGGGTCTGGCAGCCGCCAGAACAACGGTGCTTACAGATGAAGCTTATTTAAACTGAAGCAGAATCTGAACATAATGCAGGGTAACTATTCCTCCATGGGCAAACAAGCCTTGAAGTGAACTGCTCTGCTGTGGAGGAAGAAGCTCCATTTCTCTATTAACAAGTCCTTTCTTTGACACTCTCCTTTTTAGAAAGGCTGCCTCTAAATCCACACTACTCTAAATCCTCCTTGACTTTCCAGTCCCAGCACAATGAGAATGACTTTCATGTTGAGAGCACTGAAAAGTCAGCAGGCAAAGAGAGAAGACAAAGATTGCACAGAGGCAAGTAAAGAAAGTAACATGTAAGTAGCACTTAGTGGATATGATAGAGACAGTAAGCAATATGCTATCAAGAACTCAGAAAAAACCCACAGCAAAGAAATTATCTGCTTTTATATGGATCATTTTCTCTTGACATTACAGAACATGAAAGATGTATTATTGTGATTGCATCTGCATTACTGACAATTCCACTCCAAGCTCTCCAAGTTCTATCTGTTAGCATTCCAATAAAGGTTTAGACTAGGAAGAAACAAAAACACACAACTTGTTCCTTGTTCACATATTTAACATCAACAAAAACAGTTGCATTAAAAGACTAGAGAAGTCAGCCAAAAAAGAGTCATGGCTTTAGCACAGAGCACATTCCTTGCAGAGCACCCAACTCAACAAAACTTTGGGAACTAGATGGTATCTACCAATTCAACATTCATCTGCCTTGTGAACACTTTGTAAACCTATCATTAGTAAATGAACAGATGTGCACTAAAAATCTGCCTTTCTGATTGCATGCAGAGCACTCAGAGTCGTGGTTTCAAAAGATGAAGCGTTCAACACGAACACCAGCTTCAGGAATTCCCCCTCCACTCTCAAGAAGCTTGTTTCCAGCCCAAATATGTGCAACCTCTCACTCAGGCTAGCTGGCCTAACAGAAAAATCTTGCAGAACATGTTCTTCTTCAAAACTGCCAGCTCCCTACCCAGTCCTCAGCAGGACTCCCTGAATCAGTTGTTACAGTGAAACAGAGCAAAGGAGTTCCAGGGCCAACACACAAGGTGAGTTACATCCCATTCCCACACTCAGCACAATTCCCTTCTAACACAGCCTAGAAGCAGCTCAGGGCAGGGACTCAGGCTGAGTTTACAGCCCAGGACAGACCTGTCCTTCAGGCAATACCAACATCTAAAACCATCTTAAGGAATGGCCCTTAGAAAGGAGACTCCCAAGGCACCAGTGAGTACTGGCTCTCTGTAAGGGCCAGAATAAAGTGGTGCCCTGCAAGAGAAAGTGAATATCCACACCCCTACACCACTGCTGCCTCCTGGAACACCCTGGGAGAAGCCAAAGCTGCTTCTCAGCCTCAGTCACTGGAGCTCAGGCTTCCCCAGTCTAGCAACAGCGTGGAAGTTCTGCTTATGCCTGCAGTCACACAGAACCTAGTACTGGAAGAGGCTTTCCAGGACACCAAAAGCACTGTTCTCTCACATGTCCACAACCAAATCATGCACATGGACCACTGACACATTCCTCAGGATACCCACTGCCCACACTGGAACGTTCACTCACATAACATCACTCCTGAGAAACAAACCCCAAACCCAGAACACTTCAATTCACTGTTGTAATGAAAACCCCAGTATGGAATTGCAACAAATTGAGACACCTATATCCAGCAGGCATAAAGAGGCACTCAAAATGAGTTATGTGAATGGTTTCATGTTTTTAATGTTCAAGGCCCAGTGTTAACATTTATCTTGACAAGTATCACTTCTTGGTTGCAGGATGAACTGGAAGATACACACATTTAAGACTGTATTTCCCTAACTGCTTGGAACAACGTTCCCACATATTATAAACACTTTCAGATGATTCACCAAATATTTAATTACCTCTCTCTTCCACCTACTATGTCAGCCTCTAATGACAAAGCTGGGAGCTTCTGGAAAGAAACAGGAACTTGTTGCATAGAGAGCTCAAGCTTTTTAGCAAGTGCATTGCTTTTATTTCTCATTCAATAAACTCTGCTTCTGGCTAGCTTCATCTTATTCCAAGTGCCACATGAAATCAGGCCAGGCTGTTTCTGGATATCTAATACACAGTAATTACTCAAAACTGCTGCAGTCACTGTAACAGCTCATCCCACTCATCCCAGCAACAGTTTTGCTTGCTTTTTAAACAAGGCCATGAATACAAATATCTGAGCCATACTGTAAAACTGGATGGAGTGCAAGGAAGTGACAAAAAAGAATGTCACTACATCTGTAATAAAAAGACCACGAATCATACAGAGACATCTGTGAACTTGTGTAAAAGAAAATAAATAGAGGGCATTTAATACAAGTTTAGGATTACTGTCATCTCTTCATTTGGCATTACTCTTAAAGATATTTTGGTCAGGAGCAACAATTTTTTAATCCCTTGTTGTACACTTCCACTGAAACATTTATGAGCATTGTTTGTTGCTCAGAGAAAAACATTACAGTTTGCAGGGCAAATACAAACTCAGAGTTTTATTGTGTCAGGTTTGCGTGTGCTTACTCATGTTTATTTCCTCAAAGCTACATAGCACTCAAGGGCACTTTTGTTTGCTTGTTTTGACGAAGCAGTAAGAACAGAAGAAGAAGTAAGGGATTAATCTAAGGAGATTAATGACTTTACAGAAAGTTTAGAAAGTGAAACATCAGTTGTAAGCACCAAGAAAAGCTGTCTGTAAGCTCTGACAGACAAACACTATCATCCTTCAATGCATACTGCAACAGCTCAATTCTGGAACAGCACCCTAATTGCTGTAAGCCCACAAACACTCAAACTACTTACATGTCACAAAAAACAGTCCAGTTCCAGATATTGTTAAAATTGACAAGGGAATAACAAGCTTTCCAAGAATACATGAATTAGCACTCCAACATTACTTTATAAACAATTAACAGTGTTTTCACTTCTGTGCTCACCACCTTGCACAGGGTAGAAGAGCCTTTCAAAAAACAATAATTAAAAAAAGCCTGCAAAACAGCAAAGTAATTCAAGGAAAGCAACTGTTTCACAAAGGAAAAGTGAAAAGGCAACAAGTTGAACTTCACATTAAATAGCCAGCATTTTTATTTCATATTTGCCCCCAAAAGTCAGACACAAGCCCATAACAGTGATTTTCATAGGATAGAATATGCCAAATTTCACAACATCATGGACACTGACAAAATCAACGGTGTCAAGCAGGGTAGGAAGCCGATATTGCCGGAGAAAAGGAAACTGAAGGAGGAGGATCGGAAAAATTAAGTCAAAGAACAGTCCCGGTTACCCCCGCAGAGGGCCTGAGCAAAGCCTGGTAACGAGCCCCCCTCAGGTGGTTCCTGTCTTCCTTAGGAGAGGAAACACCGGGGACCGGGCACGAACCCAGCCAGCCAGGGGAGGGCCGGAAAGCGCTGCAGAGGAGCGGACACGGGCGGGACGCGGCCCCACGGGCGGGACGCGGCCCCGCGGGCGGCAGGAACCGAGGCCCACGCGCGGCCTACCCAGCACCGAGCCCGCGGCTCTCACTCACATCTGGCTGACGAGCTTCTGGCGGAAGTTGGTGCTGCGCCAGTCAGTCTCGGGCCCGGTCACGTCCATGGCCGCCGCCGGGAGCGCCTCCGGCCGCCGCCGCCTCCCGCCGCTGCCCTGGGCCTCCGCCGCGGAACCGCCGCGCCGCCGCTTCCGGCGCGCGAGGGATCGCGGGAAATGAAGTCCCGGCACCAACCCCGCCAACTCTCGCGGGATCTACCGGCTCTCTGTGAGGCTCGCTGGGAAACGTAGTCCGGTCCAGGAGCACTCCTCGTCGGTGGCGGCCCGGGCGCGCCCCGCACTGGCCCCGAGGGTGGCGGCCACGGCAGCCCCGGGTCCCCCGCGGCGGTGACAGGCCCGGCACTCACCGGGCACAGCCGTAGCACTTGCCCGGGCTTTTCTGGGGCCGCCCACGCCGCCCGCCCCGGTTCCGGCCGCCGCCGCCCCTCCCTCGCCCGGTGGGTTCCGGGTCGCACATGAAGGCGGAGGCGCCGCCGCCGCTCTCGGTAGGTGCTGCGGCGGGGGCGAGGGAGCGCGGGCCCCGGCCGGGCCCCCGGGGCTCCTCTGCCGGCAGCGGCGCTGCCGTTCCCCGGGGGCGTCGCGGAGCCCCGGGGCCGCGCGTGGGAGCGTGTCCCGGCCCGACCCCTCGGGGCGAGGCCGTGTCCCGCTGCCCTGCTCGCCGCAGGGCTGCCCGGGGACACCGCGGGAGAACGGGAGGGAAGTGCCACGGCCGGAGCCTCTGCCCGGGCCGGGTAGCCCCAGCCTGGCGCCGGCACGAAGCCGCTGAGGACACCCGGCAGGTGGAGGCCGGCCCCGCGTACCTGTGCAGGGCTGCCTGGGCTGCCCGCACGGGAGCGGGAACGGGCGCGGCCCCGGCAGTGTCAGGACCTGCAAAGGCGTTGTCGGCCTGGCAACAGAAAGTAAAACCATAACTGTGCTTGACCTGGCTTTGACCTCTTCGTCACGGGGCTGCTCTAGAGCCGGGCTGCCTCACTGAGTGCTGTGCAATTCCAGGTCACCTTCCCCTGCGGGCAAAACCTGCCCGAAACAAAGTTAGTGTGGTGAATAATGTATATTAAAAAAAATCATGTTCACGAGAAACTAGAGCTGGAAAGTGCTGGAAGAGGCCCTTGTTCTCTTCCAGGTCGTTTAACTGTTGTGTTTGGCATAGAAATTATTACTTTCTAATTTTTTTCCTCCTTGTTTTTTAGAATACTTAAAAAGTCATTATATGATTTAAGCAATTCAATAAATCAGGTTCAAGTCTTGGCAGCTGAATTTCTCAAAATTCTTTGAGCATATTGGCTAATTTATATATTACACAAAAAATACACAACAGAAAGCATTATAGTTCTATGAATGTGGGTAAGTTGCAAATCTGTTACAGATAAGGTAAAACACTCAAATTAAAAAGATCATATTCTTTAGGTTATACTACTATTCATGGGAGGAAAAAATATTTTTAAATATCCATTTATTTAAATATAGATATTCCTCATGGTGGTGTTGTCAGATACATTTTAAATGAGGTGTTTTATTCTGGATATGTCTGAGAAGTAGCTTCTAATGTGTTTGGGGTGGGGGGGAAAGCAAAAACCCCCAGGTGTTTGCTGAAAGGAATGAATGCCAACATTTGTGAGACAGCATAGTTTGCAAAAGCTGTTTCCCCAGCCACGCCTTTTGGTTTCCTCCCACACTTGAAGTATACTACTAATGCTAGAAACTGAAAATGGTTCAGAAAGTCAATTCAGAGTGTGTTTCTGCATATTCCCATTAATGGCATAGGGGAAGACT
Organism: Cettia cetti; assembly: GCA_013401135.1. Classification (NCBI taxonomy): domain Eukaryota; kingdom Metazoa; phylum Chordata; class Aves; order Passeriformes; family Sylviidae; genus Cettia; species Cettia cetti. The sequence continues at coordinate 155,307 of VZUI01079905.1, forward strand.
GTGTGTACAGACCAAGCAAAAGCACGTCATCATCTGAGTGCTCAAAAATAATGCTGAGATATTATATAATACCAGATATCCTCCTTTCTTTCTCTTTGAGGGGACCTCGGTCAAAAGGAGTTGTTTGGGTTGTTTCTTGTATTTGTAGAAGTTTCCTAAAATGGAGTATTTTAGAAAACTTGTTTTTGCATGGTTGTGAATGCATAGAGGGATTCTGAAAGAAGAATTACTGATAAAAGTTTCTCCATTCCCTTTACCTTTCTTCCCTTTTTCTTGAAAAAGTACAAAACTGGTTTAAGTCTTGTCTACACGTAACATGAACTCAATTGTCTTCCATGTAGCAGTCTCACAAGTGCCCATTACAAATTACCACATAGTTGATGAATTATTCTGGTATTTGCACTCCAGTTAGAATGAACAATAGTTTTGCTTTTCATTTTACATTGTTTGTGGCATCACATTTGTTTTCTCAACTATTTTGGCAGGCACCCAGCTGCCTCCCCTTTCTGCACACTCCCTGACTTAGTTGATGTGTCTGTGTGTCCTCTGCCCTGTTAAAATTCTGGTGCATAGCCAGGTTCTGCCTGCTGGCATCTGCAGCCCCCAAGACTCAGCAGAGCATTTTGCTCCAGCCCTGTATCTTGTCTTGTCAGGCTTGCAGCTGGAAGCCTGCTTTAAATCCTAATCCTTGCTACTCCCTAGGGAGGGATGAAGGTGTGGGAAGCCTTAGGGAACAGATTTTCAAATTCCTCCAATGCCTTAAGACTTTTAAGGGCCTAACACATTTGGATCCCTACCAGGGCACCACACTGGTTGTTCTGTGTGAGGGAAAAGCTCTGATGAGTATGGCCTACAAGAATAGAGGACAGCAAGCTCTGAGAGGGGACCAAGAGGAACTACATCATTTTTACCAGGAAAACCAAAGTTATGCTTTGCAGAGTAACTGCAGATATCACAGCAGGTAGGAGACAAGCCTGGCTGCAAGGAAGAAGAGACCCTGGGGTCCTGATGAGCAGCTAGTTGAATATGATTTCTCCAGTGGGGTCCAGCTTCCTACTGGGCTGTGTTAGCAAGAGTACAGCCAGTAGGTCATGTGAAATTATTTCCCACTCATTCAGCACTCATAATCCCAAAAAATTGGAATCCTATACCCAGGTTTGAGCTCTTTACTGAAAGAAAAACCTGAGAATTCCGTGGAGGAGCCATACAGGGCAGGAGCACTTACAAGAAGACAGAAGAACCTGCAAGGCAAGAACACTGAATTCGTTCAGTACATGGCAAAAAGAATAAGGGCAGAGTCAGTTGACATTTTTTAAGTTACCTAATGGGCACAGGACAATGCAGAGCCAAACTCTCCTTTGTGGTACACCATGCCAGGGATGAGAGGCAAGTGTCACAAATTGCAGGAAAAGAATTCAGACAGCTAAAGAAGAAAGCAAATCTGGTGTTTAACAATCAGTTTTCTGAATACTGACAAGGATGGAGATTTTGCACGTGACTAGACAGGGCTCTCCACATCCTGACCTGATTTTGAAGGTTTCCCTGCTTCGAGCACAGATTGGACTAGAGACCTCCCAAGTTTCTTTCCAGTCTAAATTATTCCACCCTTCTAAGAAAGCATGGGACCCCCACCAAGCTTGGGCCACCTGTCCATATGGCAGTAAGCTAAACAGATTTGGATACCCGACACCAGCAAGCTCAAGTTTATTTTGGGCACAGCTGATGCACAAGAAAATATCACTATCTGCGTAAAACACCTCTTTGTAGTGATGTAACTGACAGCCACGAGCTCTTGAATACAAAAATGTCTGAGTTTCCATAGAAACTAACTTGGTTAATCCTTCCTGCATCCAGCCATTTCTCTACAGTAGAGAATCAAGGCTGTCAGCACAACTTTACAAAAAGACACCCCCAAACCCACACATGCACCTCACAGTAGGAGCCTCTCTCTGACCTGGCTGCTGGTCATGCAAGGGGGGAATGCTTGGCTAGGTGTGCATTATACCACACAGCACCAACAACAGAATTCAGCACTATAAATGATCTATACCACCTTAAAGCACAGCATCCCTCACCAGAAAATAGAGGCTGCATTAGCTGTAATGGCAGCACAGAAACATGATGGTGTGACAAATGATGTGTTGAAAAATATCATTAGGACAGATGCTGCCTTCTCTACCATATCTATTTTGCCATGCCTTTAATTTTTCCTTTCTCCTCTGCTTGTAGTTGAGTTACTCCATTCCTAGAGCTTGTGTTCTTAAAAGGATAAGGATTTTCAGTGAGCACAGCAGCAACCCAACATACCAGTTTGTCACCATTTTGCCATTGATCAAACTACAGTGCATTCCCTAAATTCCTCCTGTCCCAGTGACAACTTCCTCAGTCATAAGCCACATACCCCTATTATGAAAGCAAATATTCTGTTGTTGATGAGAGAGGGAATTTTGTTTTTAAAAAATTATTGTGGCTCTCCATGGGTAGGTAATGAGTTATTTCTTTTGAATAATCAGAAGCCTAAGACCTTTACTTTTCTTCATGCCATTAATCTGCAGAAACACGTTGTAGAAGTGGGATTTGAATACAAGACAACCACACAGAGTTATCTGCAAGTCACTGAGGCATGGTAGCTTTCACTGTGTCCATAGCTTATTATGAGGGAGCACTAGTGATACAGTGAACTTGGTATATAATACATGAAAGGGAAGGAAGTACTCAAGTTCTTTTGTATTCCTTCCATTGCAAGGCATGGCTGCCTTGTCTTGGTTCTCAGATGGAATCCAGGCACAGAATAGAAGACTTCAGCCTACTGAAAAAGAGCAGACTTTTATTTCTAGGTACCCCTGAGGGTTTTGCTATTTATGGGGATTTTTTTGCCTGCAGTAGGTTTTTTTTATCTCCTTGATTCAAAGTGACCAAACAATCAACATCTTCCTACACTTGCCTACAGACATGCACATACAATTACTGATCCCATATGCTTTCTTCTTTATGTACTGGACACTCAGTTGTAATACCTTAAAATTAATCACTACATTAAGCCACATCCTCTGCAAGACAAACTAACACAACTGCAGGCTCAAATGCATTGTGCAGCCAGCAAAGCAAATGCCCAGCCTGATTTTCTTTGCAATTTCAAAGTGATTGGAACAAGGACTTCCCCTGTTTCTACAGACAACATCCCACAGCAAATGAGACAGTACTTCTTATCTTTGCTACTGTCAAAGAAGCACAGTGAACTCGAAGAATTCCTCAACTTTTCCACCTCATCTTTTCTACCTACAGGGTTAGTTCTGCAGTACTCAGCCACTGAAGCCCACTGCTAACAGCTGACCAGTACTCAAGAGAAGGGAAAGAAAACATACTACTCAAATTTCTAAGAACTTGTCTCGTCACAGAGCTGTTTTCACAATAACAGAAGTAAGAGAGCAGAGAGGCCTCTGTCTCTCCATCCAGAACTGTCCTGCTTACACTACATTTAGGCAGCTTTGGGGTTTTTTTTCCTTAATAAAGATTAAGCAAAAAAAGATTTTTAGACGGCAACAAAGGTACAAAGCACACTGGTCAGTTAGACCACACAGTCTGAGAAGAGGGGTGCTGTGCTAACAGCAATATTCCTCCTCAGCAGTTTTGTAATCAGCATTTAGAACAATACCCAAAGAAATACAAAGTGATCAATCAGCTCACCAAACACACTGCATTTAATCCACAAAACTCAAATACCAAATCCACCCAACTTCTCTTTCAAAGAAACCCACAACACAACCCCACTGACCCTGCCTCAGCAGCCACTCTGCCCAGCAGACCCCAGCTGCTCCTGGTGCAGCTGTTCCAGAGCTGAGCACACTCAGCTGAGGGAGTCCTGCTGGCCACATCCCCCACAGCCACACAGTCCTCTACCCTTCTTGGTCTTACACTTCTTTTCTAACAGCTCCTGAAACTACCTAGGCAGGAGTTAAGAGGCTTTCCTTGGCTTTTGGCTCAAGGAAGACTTAACCACATATGTCAGTCAGACTTTATAGACTAATACTACAAATGTTCACCTTTAATTTTATAGGTGGCAGCAGTTCATTAGGATGGTGTACAAGCATGAGTGACCACCCTGAGGGACAGTCCAGCTCACTGGTGACAGCTGAGGTACATCCCAGGGGCACAAGTTGGAAACAAAAGGTCTGGATTGCCAGATTTCAGAAAGCAGAGTGTAGCAAAATATCTGTAGGTTCAGCTGTTAACCAGCCAAAAATCAGCTGTGGAGGATGGTTCAGCTGCACTCCCAGCATCTCTTTTTGACCACACTGGGTGGTCACAGCAGAGCTGGTTTGTTCAGCTCTTGAAAATAGTTGTGGCATAATTCAAGTCTGTATCTACTCAAACTAACAGTGAGATAAACTCCCTGCAGTTTTCCATGAGAGCCCCCACTTGTCACTGAGAGCTATTCTGATGTTCATACTGGCTACAGAACCACTAAATGATCTATCATTTTAATTTATTTCTATTTTCTCTCTTTCATAATACCATTTAATCTTTCTGGTTCCAGTTACCACATTTGTAAAATCAGATCTCTTCTGGGGCTTTACTTGCTGAAAGCTCCATCCCCTTTCTGTTACTTTTTAAGATTATTTGGATAGAGAATGTATTCTGAACAGTAACTATCTACAGTCATATTAATTAAAATTAAATAAATAAGGGCTTGCATTATTATATGGATTTCCCACTCAACTCTGCATGGATTTCTCTCTTTGTAACCTGCTTCTCCTACAGTACATTTCTTTGCTAATACTTGTTAGAGGGCTTCAGTGGCCGGTGTAGTTTCATCTCTCACTTAGCCTGCCTTGGCCTCTCTCCCACCAATGACTGCAGTACATGATACACTATAAGATTGTATCAAAGATGATGCTGTTTCTCCTACTCCTGAAATGGCTTTGGATTCAGAAAATAGTTAATTTGTTGCTTTTACTTCTGCTTTTTGATACAGTGATTTTACTTCCATAGGGACTTCTTTTGATACAGCTCTCTGAAGAAGAAAATATGTAAGCTGTTCTGGAGCTTTAATCACATTAAACCACATAAACAGAATTAATCATAATCAGTTCCTTATTTGGACCATACATCACCCTATTTTGGTTTTGCTGCACTTATTTCCTTTTAGTGAAATGGGAAATTTCTGATCAACATCATGTAACACTCACTGTTTCACTTGCCTTTCTTACTATATTATTTTGCTTGCCTCAATCCATCACTCTTAGTATTCCCCAGGAGCAAATGCAATGATACAGTAATGTTTTGTCTGCTTTCATTTGATTTCTAGGAAAAGCATCAACCTGTCATGAAAAATAACCCCATTACTCATCTCTTCAGCTGATGATGGATAGTTTTCCCTCTCTAATCGACCTCTGTACTCCCCAGAAGGCTGTCTTGTCAGAACTCCTCTTCTGAGCTGCTATCTTAGTTTTGCCTGGCAAAGAGCAGATAAACATTAATACACTTTCTCAGGGTTTTTTTCCATCCCATTCACCATATATGACCACCTTCCTTTTGTTTTGGACATGTAGGGTAACTTCCTCAGGCAGAACAATAAATATTTTCCTATTTCTTGGTGTCATCTGGGTAGCTCCTTCCTTGCTGCCCATACCCAGAATACCTGCAGTATTTTGAGAGATCTCCAGTGCTGCACTCACTGTCTGTGGCTGGCTCAATTAAACAGTGGTTCCATTTCTTCACTGTTTGTTTGGATTTGCTGGGTTTGTTCTCTTTTGCTTCCCTGACTGCTGCTAACCCCTTGTAAGTGTCCCCTGTGGCACTAAGCTGTTTCCCAGGCTGCTGAAGAGAGGCTCTTATGAATGTGTTAACAGCCATATGAGCTCACTTACTTCCTTTTGCTAATGAGGGATGGTTTCTTAATGTGCTCTGACAACTGGATAGGGTCTATAAGCTTTGACTGCTGCAACTTCTGACAGTCTTCAAAGACAATGGACAGGGTAAATTACAGGATGGTAGAAGAGGACTCATGAGATTTTGATTGCTTAACCATAGACATGAAACACAATCACTTCCAGATAGCTTTTTACAGGTGTTTCCCAATGTGCCATAGGGGACCTTCCCAGTGTGTCAGTGGCAGCCCTAGAAAAAGGTACAGGATAGCCTTGGACAGTGCCCATTCTGGAGGAAACACCTCCTCTCTGCAGGGAGTCACAGGGAAGTGGAAAGTAGTTGTCCATGCTAGCTTGAAGTTGCCAAAATAAAGAAACTCACTTTGAAGCCTGTGGTTTCATACAGTATTTTTCACAACTGCAGTTGGAAATGTGCTCAGCTACAGAAGATGGCAAAAGCAAACACAGGGAGAGAGGAGAGATTTCTGGTTCTGTGGTAAAATATTAAGAGAAAGATGGAAGGTGCAGTTTATATTGCAGAAAAGTTACCTGAGAATATTAGGCAATTTGGAATTTGGCAAAAATTTGATCCATTTTTTTGTTGCAAATGATGCAGAAATACAAAAGAAGCAAGGGGTTTGGGTGATGGATTGGGAAGTGAAACTCTTGCTAAGGAAAAAGATACCCATGTGACACATACTCTGATATTGGTCTGAAAACCCAGGAGTCAGAATACCTGTTTTTGGAAAACCTTATTCTGCCACTTTGGTGTGCTGATGTCCATCTGTCTGTTTTCAGTATAATTTGGAATAATTTGATCAGGGTAGAACCGTCTCTCCATTGCCTGAAGAGTTGCTTTATTTTCTGTGCTAGGCAAGGCTCAGAGGACCGTTTGTAAAGCAAAAGGCACAAACCTTTGCTGATTCTGTTGTCTCACAGATTTCATTCTGCTGCAGCTGGTGGCTGAGCATTTCTGCCTGGGATGGCGGAGGATCAGGAGCTGACTCAGGCACACAAAGCTCCACTGGAGGCCTCTCTGCAGCAGCGCAGCAGCAACACGTACCGCAGCGCGGAGCACTCGCAGGCGCTGCTCAGCGGGCTGGTGTCTCTCCGGGACAGCAGCATCCTCTTCGACGTGGTTCTGGTGGTGGAGGACAAACCCATCGAGGCTCATCGCATCCTCCTGGCTGCCTCCTGTGACTACTTCAGGTACCCCTCAGGAACAAGCACGTGTCTCTCTCTTAGTCAGAACCCTGACATCCACATCTTCTGTCTGGGCATACTCCTGAATCTAAAATCAGACCCATAAGATGGAGCTGAGGCTGTTTCAAAGTACTAACTATGGCTTTATTCATCTCTCTGTTATTTCTCTGCAGAAATAAAGCTCTTGTTCCTGCACACTGAGCTTACCTCCACTAAATTCACTGTGGTACTTGGAGGTTTATAAAGAGGAGGGACTATCTGAACTGGTGTCTTCAGCTTAAGTGCACTCTAAGTGGCTTTTAACATATCCTTAGCATTGTAAGACTTTGCCCATTGTGTGATCGTTTCATAATACACAGGAACTCACTGGAGGTGGGTCACTGTTGTGTGCCTGTAGGGTGACTCGCTGGCCATTAAACCAGGCAGTCCCCAGCCAATTTGATTAGCAGTTTGTTTTCATAGAGCAAACACCCAAGTCAATCCAGAAAAACTTCTAACTGAAGGAAGAATTGCTCTACCTTTGAAAAAAATTCCACTGGCCCAAGTTCCTGTGTGTTTCCTCTTTCCCCAGACCTAGAGTATCTGTCTTTGACTGTTGACTATCCATATGTACTGGGTCTGTATTTAAGTCCATCTGTGAACTGTACCTTCTAGGTTGCTCCTGCTGTTTTCCTACACAATGAAGAGTTACTTTCGTAGTTCCTAAATGCCTGTACTCTTAACTTAGAGAAGAGGTAATCATATAAAAGTGTCTAGCTAGGTTTTCGTATTGCTGACTATTTTTTATGTTCCCAGGACAACATAAGATGAGCAAATTGGAAAAAGCTTCAATGCAAATCTGCATTGTCTGTTTTGCAGAGGAATGTTTGCAGGAGGATTGAGAGAGATGGAACAAGAAGAAGTTCATATTCATGGCATCTCCTACAATGCAATGTGTAAAATCTTGAACTTCATTTACACTTCTGAGCTGGAACTCAGTGTGAACAGTGTACAGGAAACCTTAGCTGCAGCCTGCCAACTTCAGGTGAGGGTACTGGGAGATGTGACAAAAAAGAAACAAGAAACAAAAGCAACAATGAAAGAAACAGAAAACATGGATATCTGGTTAGAGGGAGGGTTAAGAGGTGAGCAGGAGCATGGGCATGAGAAGGATTTCTGGGATGCTGTATCCACTGGAACTAACTGTGGAAGGGTAGGAACAATGAATGGGTACTTGCACATCTCATTTGTGCCAATGGTTTCATTACTTAAAACATTACCCGGTTCATGCAGAGAAGTATTTTATATAGCATTCACTTTCACTGATCTGCTAATGAAAGCTTCCCTGAAACAGAATATCCCTGGCCTATGGTAAAGAATAGGGGTTGCTGCTCAGAAATTGTTGTGCTGCTCAAGGTCTTCCCCAAGTGAGTCCACAGGCACATGAGCTCTCCTAACCCTGTCACTACAGGAAATCCTGCCACTGTGGTTTGCACTAAGTGCAAGGTTCCTGTGCTTTTAAGACAGGTTTTTTTTTCTCTAATTTGCCCTGCAGCTAGCTGCTACACAAGGCTTTGGTACTAAATCTTAAACTTCGTGAGTGCTTGCTTTGGTTGGTTTTTCCACACTTTGTTAGCAGAGGGGCTCCTGGACAGCAGTTTGTTCTTTGTTTGCCAGTAGTTCCTCCTGCCAGATACAACTTCAAATTGTGTTTAGAAGACAGCACTAAATATTAATCTTCCTTTCCAATGGCTTCCTATGGCTCCTGAGTGATGTATTTGTTACAGATACAGTCTTTGGTATAGTATGTCTACAGTGCTCTGAAAAAACAAACAGAGAGTGACTGTAATCCCCATGTCCTCTGTGTCTGTTTTCCTGGCTGCTCCTGGGCAGGCTGCAGAGCAGGCAGCCTGGCTGCCCAGTGTCCCATGTGTCTTGGAAAGCAGTGCTGCTTCAGTGCTGAAGCCAAACTCAGTCTTGCAGTACAGCATGGCTAGAAGAGCTGTATTATATTGATCTGCATAGAAATGTGAATAGGGCAGAAGTGACCATGGTGACCATGGTGGACTGTGAGGTGAGCAGCCATTTCATGGATAATTTCCTTACATTCATCCCAGTCTTCAGTCCCCTGTCTCTCAAGTGTGGGGCAGGTGGTGTCTGACAAGAAAAATCTCTCTCTTGCAGATTCCAGAAGTCATTAAGTTCTGTTGTGATTTCCTCATGTCCTGGGTAGATGAAGACAACATCCTTGATGTGTACAGACTAGCTGACCACTATGACTTGAGGCATTTGAGTGAGCAGCTGGACTCCTACATTTTGAAGAACTTTACAGCTTTCTCAAGGACACAAGTGTACCGACAGCTACCCCTGCAGAAGGTTTACTCCCTTCTCAGCAGCAACCGTTTGGAGGTTAACTATGAATTTGAAGTTTATGATGGAGCACTTTTTTATCACTATTCTCCAGAGGAACTGGAGGCAGATCAGGTTTCCCTGATGGAGCCCCTTAAGCTACTTGAGACAGTTCGTTTTCCTCTCATGGAACCCCAGATCCTGCAAAGGCTTCATGACAAATTAAGTCCATGTCCTTTAAAAGATACAGTTGCAGATGCATTAATGTACCACAAGAATGAATGTCTTCAGCCAATGCTTCAGAGCTCCCAGACACAGCTGAGATCAGAGTTCCAGTGTGTCGTGGGATTTGGAGGGATGCATTCGACTCCATCCATTGTCCTCAGTGATCAAGCCAAGTATCTGAACCCCTTGTTGGGGGAGTGGAGGCACTTTACAGCTGCATTAGCTCCCAGAATGTCCAACCAAGGGATTGCTGTTCTCAATAATTTTGTATATTTAATTGGTGGAGACAACAATGTAAGTGGTTTTCGAGCAGAGTCAAGGTGTTGGAGGTAAGATAAGGATAATCCTGCTATTAATTTTATTGCCACCCTCTTGTCCATTTCTGTCAGTAAGCCAGTAGGCAGTCAGTACAATTGCCAGCCCAAAGATTAGGAACTGAGCAGGAGCCTCCTTGAAAGAAAACACAAGAAATGAGCTTCATAGTTACAGGAAGCTCCCAGCAGTGCTTAGGAAACCAAGCCAAGCCTGACAGTGTAGAAACTGCTACTCATTCAAGAGTATTACTCGTGCTACTTTCTGCCTTGTTGGAGGAGGGAAGTATTAAAGGTGTGGGAAGCAGTAGTGAGCCTGAACTCCAGGTTGTCTAGATGTTCTCTAACTAGCATTTTCTGTAAGTCTTCTAGGTGTAGTTTTAGTCCCAATACAAAAGGATTTTAAATAAAATGCTATTACCAACAGATTTTCAAAAATCTGTGTGCACAATGGCATCATTCCAGAGTCTTTATATTACTGTGTGACAGGGAAAAGAGCAGGAGGAAGGATCAGGTTTAGACCTTCAGGCCCATTTCATTGCAAGAACAGATATAAACTCTTTTGCCTTTATATTGTGCTCATTTTTAGAAGTTTTAGCTGAGTTGCTCTTATTGTATGGCATGCATGGTTTCAATTCTCAACCAGTTTTCTCGTAACTAAAATTTCCACATGAGAGAGATAGTTTGGCACGAAAGTGAATCTTGAGATTCACTTTGAGCAGCAGATATTAGGGGACAGGAATTAAAGAACCCACCACATATTTATGCCCTTCTTGTATTCTTGAAGATCCAGGTTCAGTCTTTGTGCTATTTTTAGACTGTGTTATCTTGTAGAATGGCTTTGTGCAAACAAAGATTGTGATATGTAACCCGAGAGCAGTGTGTACAAGATAATGGAAAACCTAGGCCTTTATAGTGTGATTATGTCAGCTAAAGTACATCTTCTATAAATAGAATAAAACAACTTTGCTAATAATAAAATGCTGAGAAGGCCAGATTTCACATCACTTACAAATGAGCTCAATTTCAGCTGAAGATAGTGCAGTAACCCACATCCATGGAGCTGTCTGATTTTCCAGCAGTGATTCTGTGGCTGTAGGAATAACTTTATTTGCTCCCATTCTTTTACAAGGTATGACCCACGACACAACAGATGGTTCCAGATCCAGTCCCTGCAGCAAGAGCACGCTGACCTCAGTGTTTGTGTCGTGGACAACTATATTTATGCCGTCGCAGGCCGAGATTACCATGAGGACCTGAGGGAAGTGGAGAGGTATGACCCTAAAACCAACACTTGGGAATATGTGACACCTCTGAAGAAGGAGGTAAGGAGTGCATTAGCCACACACACTACCACAGTTCCCATGATTTAATCTTGATAGATGTTTTTCTTTGGTGTAACTTTTCATTTGCTGATATTCAGATAGAAAGCAGTAGACTCTGTAGATAGAATAAATGGATGATAAGAAAATAAAATAATAGCATATGTAAATTACATTTTCCAGTTAAATGCTTTTTTTTCCCTGTTTCTTGCTGATTTTGCCTTTATTGTGTTAATCTTTAAAACTGTTAATAAAACAAATAATAAATGTGTCTCAGTGCTGAAAATATAAAAAGCATGAATTGAGTGCAACTAAGTAGAATAACTTGCATTTCCAATAACACTGCTTGTATAAGAAAAATTGCCAATAAAAAGGCCTCCAAGTACATTAGGCGGTAAAGTTATAGTATGAATGATCTTCTAATCAAGGAACAATAAAGACAGAAAATGCTGTAGTTTTAGAAATTCTAGTGCGTTTCATTCAGAAATTCACAACTATAATATCTTAGAAAGAACTGTCCATAAGAAAATCCTTTCTGATTTTGATCTCTGCATAACTCATGAAGAATGTCACTCCCTTCATGTCTATTCCCTGCTTCAAAACTGAGAGAAAAACGTAAACCCAGACCTCAAGCTCTTGCTTTGCCACTGGCGTGGCGGTGCAGGTGTACGCCCACGCGGGGGCAGCGCTGGATGGGAAGATGTACATCACCTGTGGGAGGAGAGGAGAGGACTACCTGAAGGAGCTGCAGTGCTACGACCCAAGGACTGACCGCTGGGACGTGCTGGCAGATGGCCCAGTGAGACGGGCGTGGCACGGCATGGCTGCACTGCTGGGAAAGCTCTACGTCATCGGGGGAAGCAACAACGACTCTGGCTACAGGAGGGACGTTCACCAGGTGAGACCACGTCACACCTCTGTCTTTTCTTGGTTTCTTATGGATGCTGGCACTTAGATGTGATGTCTTTCTCCTACTAAGTACGCAAATAAAACTGTCTGCTCAGCAGTGGCTGCTGGACGAGCTCTCCCCCACTCGCCTGCAGAACTGGCAATGATTTATTTACTGTTGTCTGTCTTGAACATTTTGTCTCACCCACAAAGAATTAAAGCTCTAGCACTTGGAATTCTTATCAATTTTGAAACATCTCTGATGGGTAACTTCATTGGCATGCATATGCCCAGTAAGTAGCACATCAGTTAAACTTACTTGATGCTGTCTTTACGTGCATTTTTTCTAAGTGGAGAACTTTTGAATTAGCAATGTCTAATTGCAGGGCAGAGCTGTTAAGGATATGTTGGATGGCAGTTGTATAATGCAATTAAAATGTACAGTATCTGATGGTAAGGGACATCTGGAGAGAATTCTCTTGAATCTCATTCCAGCTTCTAGAACTGCTAGAGACTTGAAAAGAAGACACAAAAAGTAACTGTTTTTATAGAGCCAGTGGAGATGGCAGAATTAAATCTAGCTGAAGAGTGTATCTGAATGATAAGAAGGTGCCCACAAACAAAAGCAGTTAGCCAAGTAGGTACCCAATGGAATCTAAAACTCTCCAACATATGGCACAGAGGCAGCCTAGCAGATTTGTAATATTTGTATCTTCCAGTATTTTTTCTCTAATGCAAACAGGTGCATTGTGTCCTCATATTAGCATGTACTCCCATCTCTTTCACTTTTGTATAAATTTTTGGAATGACATACAGCTTTTACTCCAGCAGCAGGGTCAGAAGTTGTGATTTCAAAGCTATGTGGCAACTATGCACAATTTTCTGCTGAGCACTGTACTTGTAGTAGATAGTCATATGCTGTCTGCTTTATCAACACACTGTCAAAAGACTGATGATATTCCTTCCTAAATAGTTTACCTTATGGCCAGACTCTGTCACTAGGATACAAGTTCAGTTTTGGCTTCTCTTTTCTTTTTTGCTTTACAGGTTGCCTGCTATAAGCCAAGCACCGATCAGTGGACAAATGTATGTCCACTTCCTGCAGGACACGGAGAGCCAGGCATCGCGGTCTTAGACAACAGGATTTATGTCTTGGGAGGCAGATCCCACAACAGGGGAATCCGCATGGACTATGTCCACATTTATGATGCAGAGAGAGACTGTTGGGAGGAAGGACCCCAGCTGGAGGATGATATTTCTGGGATGGCTGCCTGTGTCCTCACGTTGCCCAGGGCTATTTTAATGGAAACAGAGAAGTGGCTCTCAGAATGGCACGCAGACCGAATGAAGCATCATCTTGACTTTCCATCAGAAGTTATGAGCGTATCAGACTGGGAGGAATTTGACAACTCAAGTGAAGATTAGAAAACTTTAATTTTATTTTTTTTTCCAGTGGATGAGGAAATTAAGGCTTGGGAAAAGTACTTGAGAGATTTTATATGTCTTTCTTATATACATAAAAGTATTTAAAGGTTTTAAAAATAAGTGTTTCGCACAAAATGCCATTCACAGTCAATATCTACCCATCTGCAAGTGTTCTGCACAGAATGCACTTAACACTCAGTACCTGCCCACCTGCCAGAAAGCATTTTTAAAGTAACCACACAACTGCCATTTCCCCCCAGTTGTATAGAGGTTCTTGTACTATGAAGGAGGCTTTTCTCAGCCTTCAGCATGGACAGAAAAAAAGCACAGAAGGCTCAGCTTGACTAGCTTCTTTCCTTCCAGCTTTTAGCTCAAAATAGCTTGTTGAGATTCTTTTTTCCTTTTCTTTTGGGTAATAAAGCTTCCTAGCCAGATTAATACAGGAAGGTAACACCTAGTGCTGCCCTCCTGTGCCAGGTGTCAGACAGCTTGATTAGTTTTTCTGCAAGAATGAACATACAGAAACAGGAACAGTAGCAAGTCTGAACCTTCATCTCATCTGGGCATGCAGCCATCCTTGTAACTGGCTGAGAGTCTGTGAACTGACACCCACTCCTGAACTTCTATACTGCAAGTTCTGTCACCACAGTGGAAAGAAGATTTCTAGAAAAATCTCTCTGTACAGAATATGGCAATCTCATCATTCCACTGTCAGACACATTTGTTCTCAACCATAAATTAATAAATTCTTGTCAGAACTTTTTAAACTGCTGTCTCTGTTTTATTAACATTGATGTGGTGGCTGAAAGTTTCATTATATCCTACAGCAGTATTGGCAAAGCTACTCCAGCCTGGGAGATGGGCAATTTTTTCATTCTTTTATTATATGCTTTAGAAGAGAGTAAAGAGAACAGAGATTGGTTTGCCACAGCAAAAGAAAAAAATAATGAGATAACAAGAAGTATGGAAGATTACACTGGTCCAAGACCCTGCAGTAGCTGAACTAATGCCAGGAACTACAGCTGAGAAAGATAAGACACAGTAAATCCTTCCTTCATGATGCCTTAAAATAATTGGTTCCTGACTACCATCTTGCTTAACATTAGGTTAGCATCTGATTTAAAATCTGAACCAGTGTGACACTGAACAGTATGAGATCCTTCCTCTTGGAGGGGTGGAGCAATCAGTGCCACCAGAAAATCCTGAAAAACTAACAAAAGCTTTTAAATCTTATAGCAAAAATGGGGTTGCAGAAAGGCAAATCCAGTGACAATCAGAATGACATGGGACTAGTCAAGAGTCATCACAGTGACAAATACTGCACAGGGATGTGCTACCACAGAGAAATGCAGTAAGCCCCTGGATATTCCCCTGACTTTGGGGTATTCTGTTTATGAAAGCAAAGGTGATTTCAAAACAAACCTAGCTTACTCTGCTTTAGTAGACTGGGCGTCTGGAAAAAGATTCAAGAGTATTTGCACATTTTTTTAAATAAGTTCAGTAGCTTATTCTTGATAAGATGGGTATTTGTTGGATGTTATTCTTCAGCACTGTCAATTTTCACCTCCATCTCTGAATCTTTGCCAGTTGGCAAATGAAACAAAAGACTTGGTAACTGCAGGAAACCCTAACTATGAGCTTTTTCAGAAAATATTTCTTTTGATAGTGAACTCTGGACTGCACACAGGGTCTGGAAATACAGACTATTACACTGCAATATTAGAGACTGATAAATATTCTTTTATTGCCTCCATTTATTTGTACTGTGTAGTAATTAAATGTAGCCTTCAGATGTAAGGACATACCTCTCTGACCTGGGTATCACTAGAACCACTCCTTCCAGACTGCAGGCAGCAATTTGTTTCCTCTAAAAACAAGTGATTAAAGACACAGCTGTTTCTAACTAACAGAAATCCAACTCAATGCAGTGCATTTTCCATTTTTACCAGCACCTCTAGACAGACCAGTGTTATACAAAGATAGAGGGTTATTTATGCTATTTAGATGAAATCTTACTTAGCCTCTTTAACAGTGAAAAAATAAATAATCATTCTTTTTCTAGCTCCTTTTCCTATGTGTACCACTAGAGGGTATTACTCACTGTTAAAAATAACCAACCTGAGAGGCTAATTCTTAGATTACATAGAAGAATAGACATTCATGAGTAATTAATGAGCCAGAGAAACAACTTGAGAAAACTTGGGGGGGATGGGGGTGTGGGGGTCCAGCTTCTACCCTGTCACTCCTGTGATTTAATACTGATGTCTAGAGAGCTCATCCATTATTCCATTTATCAGAATATGTAAATTTGTGAGTGCATTATTCACTAAATGTTGCAGTTGAAAGCTGTGCAAAGCTAATGAATATAAGGCTTAGAATGCAGTTTAAAGGAAATTACTTAAAGCAGATGATCATCTATCTTAGCACTACATTATTTTTTTTCTTTTTTTTTACTTATTGGTATAAGAACCCTAAGCTACATGAATTAAACTTAAAAGCAGGTAATATTTGATTTAAAAAAACCAACTTGTTGCTTTCAACCCCAAAATCTCTTTACATCTGAGCAAAATATGACTACTGAAAGTTACAGTATGCACTATCTTGCATATATTTCATTTAGGTAAAAAACCACAGAGTTTAGCTCAAACCAACCTAATAATTTTTTTAGCAGTAGCTCATTTTAGGCCAGCATGTCCTGTTGTCAGTCTAGCACATAGGCTAAATAATAATAAAATCGCTTTGCTTTAAAAATGTCATTTTTCTCTTACTCAGCAGACATAAAGCACTTCTTGTTTACTACCATTACCTATATAAAACAAATGACAGGAATTACAGGTTCATACAATAATTAATTATTATTGGTTACTTTTCCTATCAAGAATGATGCTTAGGTACTGAACTTTCACGAGCCCACTTCAGCTTTGTTACCTCAAAAGAAACATGTACTCATAGGGACTTTTAGCTGATTCTGTATTTTTTTATTTATAAATTCTCCAGTGTCCTAAATATGTCAATCTTGTATCTGACAGTAAAAGGCTTTTTTTTTTTGCTTTTTTTTTTGCTTTTTTTAACAGTAAGCTCTCTGAGCCAGTATAAAACAAGACATTGCAGACAGATGGACAATGAACTAAGAAAGCTTTAAGTTATTTCTGGTCTGTGAGAGAACAATCAAAAGCTCTTCCAGAACTGAGTGATCAAAATACCAACACTTAAACTGCTGATACATTAGGAAGTCCAGAAGAATAGTAATTAGGTTTCTTGATGATCTATTTTCCTATTTCCTGCCAGCACAGAGGTAAAGCTGTACAGGCATATTTGCCAGATTTGTAATTAGTGGACTTGTATCCTGAAGTATTTCAGACTTCCACATTTGCAGAAGTGATTGTGATTGCTTCAGTTTTGTTTCATAACTGCTTTCTTCTCCAACTGTCTACTTCCAAATCCAACATATCCTTTCTCATTTTCCTCATAGATTAAATTAGGGTCGTTAATTTTGTATTGGAAGCATACCCAGTACTTGATTTGAAACAAAATAAGGATTCTCATTCTGTACCCTTGAGAGAAATTTACTGCGACTTGCTTAGGGATGAGCTACATGTACAATTTATTTGGCACTCAGCCCAACTGATGGGATCAAAAGCTTCTGGTGAAAGGAAGAAAGAACAGCTGGGCACAGGGAGAGAGGTACAGGGCCTTCTCAAGGGAATATTCTGCCAACTGAGTTTTTATTTCATGGGCAGCTGATGCACTTTTGAGCTCCTCACTCCTCCACTGCGTTACAACTGGCCATGCTCTGAGGGTGTCAGCTGCCAACAGGTAAAGTCAAAGAGCATAAAGGTATTTATATGTACTAAAAAGGTAAAATGGTACCAGATATTCATCCATTCTTCCCAAACCAAATGCATTTGTAGGGATGTAAAAGACCTGAGATGATTGTCTGTAGTCTAGGAAGTTGAAGCCCAGTCTTATCAAAAAACATTAATGATGAACAAATCACCTTTTTTGCATATAGAAGTAAAATGTGGGATCTTTTACCTAAAAGATCTGGTTTAGTTTAACCACAGTTACTAAAACTGAGGAGGGAATTACTTGAAGGATGCACACAGCCTGCATACATACAAGTTCAGACCACCTAATTTGAAAGTTCCTTCCAAACTGAAAACCTCTCCATGCCTTAGAACCCTCTCTGGATGGAAAGGTGGGTGAGTTGGTTCTCCAGCAGCAGTTCAGCCCCATGCAGTACTGCACAAAAACTGGTTTATCATTAATACTACTTATTTCTGACATGTTCCAACTCTTTTGAGATTCTAGTATTATGTGTACAAAAATGGAGGCAGAATCACTATGTATATTTGATTTTTATTTTAACAAAAGTTGTAATTCAATCAAATGAAGCAGCAGGAAATTTAATTTCCTTTTTATATGCTACATGTTACTAAATCTGCTGCTAACTTACGACTTTTGTAATTATTTTTAAACGTTATTTAGCATGTTATTGCAAGTCCAAGTGCTATCTTTTAATCTGTATTTTGGCCATGATCAAACAAAAACCAATCCAGATCTGTTCAAATGACACAAGAAAACATCATAGCCCTTATGTTCTATTGTAACCTGTCTACAGATGTTTAAAACTGACTCTTATTGGCAGATACAAGCACTTAAACCAGCAGGAATGGATCAGATGTATAGCTAAATAAGCCTTCCTAGTATTGGTCGAAAATTTTTTTTGCATAGATGTGAATTTTCAGATGTAATTATTAATCTCTAGGTCACTGTTTTGCCAGTGCTGCTGTACATGACTAACAGCTGTTGTTTTCCAGTCAGGAGATGGCTGTATGTCAGCAGCTGGTAAAATAATACCTGTACATGGATTCAGGGGCTGCTTTAAGATACTTTCATTTCAATGGTGAGACTTTTCCTGGATGGTTTTGTCTAAAACGTGACACTGGAGAAGTCTTCCATTTTAGATGATTTGAACTCTGCTAAATGTCTGCAGAGACACAGCCCATATGCTCCAATCCAGACACCTCAGTTGGCACTGGTTGCCAACGCAGGATGAGGAACAAAGAGGAAAAAGATGACTGTGTAATGACTGAGCTTTTGGAAAAGACAGAGCATGAAAGGAAGACAGCACAAAGCTGGAATAACACTGCACAACAGTCCAGTTAAGCGCTTCAAGACAGACGTCCTAAATCTATTTCTCCATTTGAACTGGCTTTTTTTTTTCTTTCAAGCGGTGCTTCATTTCACCTTGCCAGCCCTGAAGCAAAATGAAAATCAAAAGCACAAATTAAACAAAGTCACAAGGCTGAGCTAAAATCACACAATTCGCAGAGGTTGCTAGCATGTCCGGGGAGCCAGCGCAGTTTCTCTGCCGCGCCCTGGCCCGCTGCGGCAGGACAGGCCGAGCACCGCTGCCGGCCCCCGGGCCGTGACTCAGAGCTCGGTGCCCGTCTGGGCTCACGGCGCCAACCTCCCTCTCAAATTCAAACAGCTCATCCGCACCATGTGCCAAGCGCTGCCCCCGAGCCCTGCTGAGTCCTTTCCGGGGTTTCCTTCCTCTTCAGCAGCTGCGACACCATCTTCCCTCCCGCCCGGGCCAGACAGGGCTTTGACCCCGTTATCTGGGAACAAGGCTACGAAGAGGCAGGAAACGGCCCCTTAGAGCACGTAGGACGTTATCTCGAGATCAGAGATGATTATCACAGCGGGCCGTTTTGTTCCTTAAAAGAAAATTAATTAACTAGTAAAAAACAGCAAAACCTCAGGGGAGGTGGTGTCTGTCTGCAAACCGCCTGGGGTCAAGGGCGCTCCTCAGATCCAGGAGCAGTGAGGGCGGCCCGAGGCAGTCCCGGGACACCGCGGGGCAAAGCCTGGGGCTGGGCGGCACGGAGGAAGGAGGACGTGCCGAGAGGGATGGGGAGAAGATGGAGGGTTCCCCTCAGATACCTTGAGGCCAAGGGCCGGGGAGTTTCTGGGGGGTGACCGGCACAAAAGCGCGCCTGCAGCAGCGAGAGAGCCCTGCCCTGTGAGGGGACGCGGCAGGCGCGGGGTCACCTCCGCCTCACTCACCGCACCGACCGGGGGTGCACCGGGGACGGCTTGAGTGACTCTCGCGGAGAAACGGGGAAGGGGCGGCTCTCCCGCTCCCCTGGACGCCAGGACGGAGCACCGGGACACCGGGGCACGACCCCCGAGCCATCCCCGCCGCCTGCCTCCGCCCGGCCCCTGAGGCGGGCGCGGCCCCGCGCTGCCGCCGCCGCCATGGCGCGTGCGCGGGGCGGTGTCTGGGAGCGTTCGCGCGGCCCGGCGCGGCCGCCATTTTGGAGCTCGGCTCGCGAGGGGAGGAACCCGCGGGAGGACGCGGCGCCCGGCGCTTCTGCCTCCCCCGTCCCGCCCCGAGCCGGCAGCGCTCGGCGCTTTCTCGGGCCGCCTGTCCGTGTCAGCCGCCGCTGCTCTTCGTCACCCGCCTGGCCGGGCCCGCCGCAGGCCTGAGAGAGGCGGGAAGGATGCCCTGCACACCCCGCCGCTGAGGGAGACTCGGGGGCCCTGCGCGCCGCGTCTGGCCAGCCCCACCCCAGCCGCTCCTCGGCCCTTCGCCTCCAGCGGCGCGGAGCTTCCTCCTCCCTTATCCCCCTTTCCCTGGGTTTCCTTTCTCCTGGAGTAGGCACGAGCCTCTTCCCCCTCGCCCCCAGCCCGCTCCGCCTCCCAGGCCTCTCTGCCCAGGCCTCCTCTTCTCCGGGTCTCTTCCTCCGCCTGGGCCTTCGGGCTCCTCACCTTCCTTCCTCCCTTTCCTTCCCCGTACCCGCCCGGAGCCATGTCCTCCGCCGCTCGTTTCGATTCGTCGGACCGCTCCAGCTGGTACGTGGGCCCGGTGTCCCGGGCGGAGGCGCAGACGCGGCTGCAGGGGCAGCGGCACGGCATGTTCTTGGTGCGGGACTCGTCCACCTGCCCGGGGGACTACGTCCTCTCGGTGTCCGAGAACTCCCGCGTCTCCCACTACATCATCAACTCCCTGCCCAACCGCCGCTTTAAGATCGGCGACCAGGAGTTCGAGCACCTGCCCGCCCTGCTGGAGTTCTACAAGATCCACTACCTGGACACCACCACCCTCATCGAGCCCGCGCCCAGGTGAGTGCCCTCCGCCCCCGCCACACCCACCGCCACCTTTGCTCCGAGTGGCGCGGGGAGGCGAGACCTGTGACGGTGTCACAGTCCAGCTCAGTAGCTCCGGGAGCCTGGCAATGGATGTAGATGCCATGAATAAATACTAAGGAAACATTCTTTTCTAACACTAGACCTTCTTAACGCTCTGGATCTCGCTGACAATTAAAAGTGTTGGTCTTTCTGTCAGATCATCCACGGTCCCTGTGCTGACCTTGTGTGTAAGGGTACCGTGTACCTCGACCACGGGCTGTAATTGCCTTGAAAGAGGGTGTGGTCGCACGTCACCCTTTTTGTGTTACCCTTTTCCTCTACTATTGTCTCCCCGTTCCAAGGATGGTTCAGAAGCTGGTTCACCAGTCTTCTCCGTGACTGAAGTGCAGCCTCTGAGCTTAGTTTGCTGTCTACCCCTGCACCCACACTGATTACAACAGAACTGGCTTTTATGTGATTAGACTGCTTTGCCCTGTTAAGTCAGCATTATTACATTCTAGGGCAGCATTTCCTAAACTTCTAGAGTGGCATTTCTGTGTCAAAAAAAAAGTAAAACCTATTTCTCACAGTTTGCTTATGGCTCTTCATCTATATCTGCATGTACCATACACTTCACTGAGAAATGCTGTTCTAGGAGGATGGAAAAATGTGACTTGGCTGTGAGCTCCTTCTTTGTCCTGGTCTCAGCATGGGACATACCTGCCACATGCATCAGTAAACTGCTTATGAAGAACCCTAGAACGTATTCCTTACTTTTAATGAACAAAGCCTTTCACAGTATCTTTTGTCAAAGCTTTTGGGCTTCCTGGATAGAATAAAATGAAATTAAATAAGAGAAAAGTAGTGACATATTAAAAAAATAAGTCCAAATTGGTTCACTTCTGAATTCTGCATTTTAATATCTTACACGTTTTGCTGATTGGCAAATTCTTAGGAGGAAAGAATAACTTTGAGGTTTATAATCACAACTAAACCTTGGCATAGACCAGTACTTAATGACAGTCAGAGATTGTCAGAGATTGACAATAACTTGTCAAGTTGAAAAACTCAAGTGTTCAAAAGTCATTCTGAAAAGCTGTCAAGTGATGGGCAGGGTTGTGACAGAAAGCACAACCTTCAGGAGCTCTTCAAGCTGCTGGCAGCCTTTTGGGTAGTGATTGTGGCTAGAGAGATGGGTAGATGAACAAAAAATCGTTTTCACCATTGCAGGAATGCTTAAATGGAGCTGCCCAGTGTTATGTGCATGCTTAAACTTGTGGAGAGTTGGGAAGAAAAAAAGTCTTTTGCTGAAGCAATCTTCATGCTTATTCTCCAACCTGGATACTCTTGAACCTTTCTGGATGCAAAACCTTGTTCTTAATCATTTATGGCCATGATTGACTTGGCTTTCTCAAAACACTTGAGAACTTAGAGCTGATTGCACTTGCACACTTGGTATTTGTTAGGAGTCCTGTGTGAAATGTTGTGTGAATATTTTAGTACCACCTTATTTTCAAGGTTTTGGTTGCATATTGTTCTCTCAGTACAGAGACAGGTGGGACCTAACCTGCTGTGAATTGACAGGTTTTTTACTAGAGCTACAAATGGGATCAACTAGGTGTTTTTACTTAGCATGATTTTTGTTAAAACTCTTAGAAAAATCAATGATGTGGTTGATGGTTTTAAAATCTGTGCAAAGGAGACTTCCTGCTGCAAGAGGGAGGATGAAAGGTAACATTTCCAGATTTTTGGGTTTTTTTTTATTTTTAGTCAATGGACTAGATTTAGAATAGGGGTGGCCAGGTATGTGCTTCAGAACTGTTATGATGATTCTTACTTCTCTGGCATTTTCCTGGACACATTGCTCTCAGATGCTCGTGCTTTTGAAAGCCATTCATTCTTTTAATTTCATAAAGTGCAGTCTGAAAGGTGGTTTCTATATAGAGCTCTACAGTACTTCTAGATCTTGGAGATGACATCTTAAACTTGTAAAACAGTTATAAATGGACTATTTTAAATTTTCTGTTTTATGTCTCTAGTAGTGTGCCCTGACCATCCTTGCTGATGTTCCTGAGCTCCTGCTTATGCAGAGCAATTGCTCCCTGGAGGGTTCCCTCTGTCCCCTGCTTTGCTTGCAGCAGGGTGTCTGAAAAGATGGGATATCTTTCTATTCGGGGCTTCTGGCATATCTTGCAAAAATCACAGGGATTTGGCTTCCACAGTATTTTGCAAGTAGCAAAAGAGAATTGAAGTAGGCTAATGACATGCATTCTTGCTTAGATAATAAATCTCTGCTGTGGCCTATATCCATTAAGGTTTTTTTGACAGCTGCTTTGAATAAAATGTGTAACATTTATGATGAAAATAGTGAAAATTCTCATTTGCTGGACAATCTTATATATTATCACAGACAACAAAGTGAATGTGTTTGTCAAATGATGGACATAGTAATAAACAATTATATAAATATATAAATATATAAATATAAATAAAGATAATAGGGTTCATAGGCAAAGGAATATTTCTAGAAGGCTAGCTTTTTTCTTTTTCCTTCATTCCTTCTTATCAGTGGATACAAGTATTTCATAGTGTCTTTATGAATACGTCATCCCATCTTACTTTTGTTCCCTTTTTCCCTTATGGTGCTTCAAGTCTAGCATTTACTTACCAAATTCTTTAGAAGTGGGTGCTGAAGCTAAAAATAAAATTATTTGGATGATGTTGGAGGTGGCAAGGACTCTTGGAGAGATTCACAGCTACATTTTTATGTATTGCCCTTCCACCTCAATCACCCAACTAGTCTTTAATTTGGTTTTCTATGTCATTACTTTCATAACTTAAGCTACAGAATTAATTTGACTCTAAGATCTTCACAACAATCCAGAACAGGTGGATGAAGATTTTGCATTATTTCTCCCAGTTTTCTGCATCCCGTGATAGATTAGCTTGGGTTTCTGGAAGAGCTTCTTTGGGTATTTAAGTAATTATTTGAGAGTGGGAGTTACTCATGAAATGCCTCAGAGTGCTACCAAGCCAATACTTTTGTTACAAATCCAAGTAAGTAACTCTTCTCTAATTGATGTTCCTGCTGCAAACCTGGGACTTGTTTGTTACTGGAAATACAAACCAATAGCTGTTCCTTTTACCAAACCTTCAGGTATCCAAGTCCACCAATGGGATCTGGATCTGCCCCTGCCATGTCCAGTGCAGATGAAAATGCGGAATACGTTCGGACTCTCTATGACTTTCCTGGCAACGACGCCGAGGATCTTCCATTTAAAAAGGGCGAGATACTGGTCATTGTGGAGAAGCCAGAAGAACAGTGGTGGAGTGCCAGGAACAAGGAGGGTCGGCTGGGGATGATTCCTGTTCCTTACGTAGAGAAGGTAGTCAGGTCTTCTGTTGGGAAGCATGGCAACAGGAATTCCAACAGTTACGGCATTCCAGAACCTGCCCATGCCTACGCTCAGCCCCAGACCGCGACTCCCCTTCCCTCGGTATCCAGCACGCCCGGAGCAGTGATCAACCCTCTGCCATCCACGCAGAATGGACCAGTCTATGCCAAAGCTATCCAAAAGAGAGTACCCTGTGCTTATGACAAGACTGCGCTGGCATTAGAGGTAAGTTTTTCCTCCAGTCTCAAAGTTTTCAATTGCCCTGTGAAAGAAGAAACCAAAAATTGTTGTGAAGTTGGTGTGCGTGACTTCATGTGGAGTCTGCTTATTTATGTCAAGGGACTGAGAAGTCAGGTTACATTCTGAGGAAACATCCACAAGAATTGCTTCATCTATACCACTTCCTTTGAGAAAAGTGGCCTAGTAAGTAACTTTAGGACCTGTATTTTCCCTCCCTTCTTGCTTGTTCAACTGTGCAAATGTTACAAGGGTAGCAGAGCGTGCACATGCTGAAGAAGTGCTAGTGAGAGGATGGCTTTGCTTCTCCACCTAATCTTGGGGAAGGAGAGAGGTGTTTCATTAATCATTTTAGAGTTCCAGGCTAAGAACTGATAGTGGCATCCTCCAGAGAAAGCTAAAGATTGCTGGCTGATACACTTAGTGTTTCTGATCCTCAGCTGTGAGATGCACTTGAAGATCTTGAAGAAGTGCTGAGAGCT
Organism: Cettia cetti; assembly: GCA_013401135.1. Lineage (NCBI taxonomy): Eukaryota > Metazoa > Chordata > Aves > Passeriformes > Sylviidae > Cettia > Cettia cetti. The sequence continues at coordinate 180,130 of VZUI01079905.1, forward strand.
GAAATCTGGGCAGAATATATCAGAAATACTCCAGTCCCTTTTACTTTGGTTTTCAAAAGTGGAATTTGATTAACACCTAAACTGGGGGAGATGAGTGTAGTGTAACTTCTAAAGTGCTGCAAGTTCCTGTGCTTGCTATTGCATTTTTAATTTTATTTTTATTAGAGATATCTCATAAAACTTTAGAGCATTATTCTGTAAATAGTAAAGATTTCATATGATACTTCTAGTTTAACTGGAATAAATGATTGATTGGAAGAACTTTTTCAAAGCTATATCCAGAAGACTGTTACAGGCTAGTTAACCTATAATTCAAAAATGTCTCACCTGGAAAAAATGAAATTTGAGCATGCTGCAGTACTTCCAGGAACAAATGCAAGCAGATAAGCATAGGAAGCAACAACATTTTAGCAAGTAGAATAATAAAGGTTATAAAAATACTTTTGAACATTTCCTGTTGTTTTGGCTCTGTTACTTTGCAAGTTAAAGCTGTCACCTATGGCTGATACTTTTGACTGAAATTTGGAAGGTTTTATTTGTGACTTGCCATTATTCAGAGTGCTCACCCTAATTGTTTTACTCCTGTATTTGTAAGACTTCTACAGGTGGTTACTTTTTGGGGTTAAAAGTTAAATATGAATCCCTGCAATTTCTTTGTCTCGTGAAATCTAGCAGCTTGTTATTTGTGAACAGTGTGTGAAAATTATCATAGAACAAAGTGTAAATTCACTGCCAACTGCACTGTACAGAAGATTCCTGCCAAAACTACTCATGCTTCTGAAAGCAGAGCAAGGCAAGCGATTGATTTTGTTATGTTATCAATGTGTCATGGAATTACTTCAGGGAACTTGCATTGCTGCAGGGTAGCAGAACCTTGGAAGGTTGGTTCTTACATACAGACTTTTCTGATTTGCCCTTTAAGTGACCTAGTTAACCCCATCAGTTTAGCTACCCTAGGATACCAGTAGGATTAATTCTCTGGTCAACAAATAGCTTTGACTTGGTTTGAACCTTCAAATTACTGAAGTTTTGTTTGACAGATTCTTCTCATCCTCTAACCACTTACTGCCTCATGGTTTTGTATCTCTCAGCACTGGCATATTTTGTCTTCCCATGCAGTCTGTTTTCTTTGCAAGTGTACCTCATCCACACTGGCTTCTCAAGAGGCTTCAGAAGCAGAATTCTGGCAACTGCTCTACATTTTCATTCTCCATATCTATCAATGCTTAGGGAACCTCAGCAACTTCATTACAGCAGTATTTTTTGGTCACATGGGCTATAGTCTAAAAGAAAAAAATGATTCAGCTTCTTTTAATGCTTTTCCTTTAGTTTGCCAAACACCTGCAGGACCCTGATAAAATATTTAGTCTCAGTCTTGTGAGGACTGTACTAAATAAACTGTACCATTTGAAACTTGTGGTTTGTGTTAGACAAAAAAACCCAGGTTGTATGGGACTGTTTTGGGGAAGAAGGTTGATGGTAGTCTTTCATAAAAATATTATTTGACATTCTCCATCTCAGTATAGGTGTACCCTAAGTGGCAGTTCAGCTTGTACAGGTAGAACACCTTGTGAGTGTAATTGCATGGTTGCTGGTTGTGCAATCTCATTTCAACTGATAAAGCAATATGAAAGCAAAATATCTGTTTGCTGGCTGTAGCCATGTGTGGTCAGCACACAGACAGGACTTAAAAGGAAGAGAATAGCATCTGGAGTAAATAAAGCCATGGCATAGTAATCTGCTCAACTTCCTTTTAAGTGGAGCAATGTCATTCTTCTTGGTTCAGCCTGAAAATGGGACAAGCTCCCTGCCTGCAAGCCCTGTGTTTCCACTGTACACTATTGTTTACAGAAGCTGACAGAATTTTTCTGTAAGAAAAGGTAAAAATTTATAGCCTGTTACAGAGAAGTTTTGTAAGCAAGTGTAGTTTGGTTTTTTTTTTAATTTCTTACATGAAAAATGTAAGTGACCAAGTGACTTCTACAGAAAATCTGAAACAAGATCTGATAGGTTGGATAAAGATGAAGGATTCAACTGGTGAATTTAAAAGTGACAATTTAAAAGCAACTACAATTTTATTTCTGTAGGATACTAGTCAATAAGGCATTTATATTTGCTGGACTAAGTTTATTTAGCATTATACAGACTCACAGAATAGTTTGGGTGGGAAGGGACCTTAGAGCTCATTCCATTCCACCCCCTGCCATGGCCAGGGACACCTTCCACTATCCCAGGTTGCTCCAAGCCCTGTCCTTGGACACTTCCAGGGATGGGGAGTTCACAACCTCTCTGGGTAACAGTCTTGGTGTTATTGAAGTTATTAATGCATAAGTGTTGACTTGATCCTATTGTGTTATATAGTCCACTTTTATTCTCTAAAATAAAAAATTATAATGTTTATAAGCTAAAATGGTAGTTGCAAGTATAGACACGATCTCAAGGCTTACAGGTGGTGTTACATGTAATTTTGCACCAGGGAACAGTTAATAAAGCCTACAATAAATTACATGTATTTCTTAGATTTACATATGCTCTTGTCTGTTGAGTTGCTTTGGCATTTCAGATTTAATGTTTTTAATAGACATTGAATTCTACAGATTGAAGTCTGTAGTTTCTCACTACAACTAACTTCATTACTAATATTTGTAGAATTCTATGGATACTGCATTAAAGAAACCCAAACCACTAAACAAGCAAGCTACAAAATAAAAATAAAAACCACCAAACCCAGCCCCTAACGGAAAAGCTCAACAGCCGAGGAGCCAGGTCTGTTTCTCTACTTGTGTACTTCTAGCCAAGCAGCTATTTCCTTCCTTTCTGGTGCTGTAGAGGAAGGGGTATGAAAGACAGGGTTACAGTGTCCTGTGCTTATTGGGACCAAAACTCTGCACCACAGGGTTCTGCTTTGCTATTCTTCAATCCTGCTGATCACTGTGGGGAAACTAGGAGGGCAGTCCCATGTTCAGAGGACTTGCACTTTAAGAAGGTGATGGATTTGATAAGAGCAGAGATTCTTTGGCACTGTTACTGTGATACAGAGTAGCAAAAAGGAAACCTGAAAGTTTTGCAGCCTTTAAAAACTTGTAGTAAATCTATAGCCAGTCTGTTAGCAATAGTGTGCTAATGAAGCCTTGTTTCAAACTGACAAGCTCTAGCCAGGACACGAACAACAAATTCTGTATTCACTTATAAAATTGAATGAAATAGGGTAAGAATCAGACAATGAGAGACCAGCAGCAGCCACCAGATTTATACCTGCTGTGTTTAAAAAATGATTCTTAAATATATCAGTGCTCTAATCAGTGTAATAGTTCACTTTGATGGCAGCAATGGTTCTAGAGTTTGTCTCCAGACTTAACCTTATTATGGAATCAAAGATTTATTTTGCTCTTTTTAAACAATATATTTTTAAAATTACATTACTTTTAAAAGTATAGTAGTGTTGGCTTTTCATAGACTCGTGCAAGCATTATAGTTTTAAGTAGTTTATCTTTTTGTGATGTAGCACTGTGTATGTTTGCTAGTATAGAGTTAACCTGTCACTGAAATGTTTTGGTGAAATAAATATCCATCCACCATAATTATATAAGTGACTTACAGTATTTCTCTTGAGCTTGTTACAATTAGGTTACAGTTAACTTTTTCCCTCTTCAAAGGAAAGCTGAGACAAGTAGGCCAAAATGTGCTAACAGTAGAACTTTCTTAATTAGGAAATTAGGCTACTTCTTTCAGTAGACAACAAGCACTGTGTTTTTCTTAAGCCAAGGAAACTTAGCCTTGCTGTGTTAAATATTAAAATGCACCTAACCCACAAAGTCTGGATTTTAAGCAAAGTATTGATCCTATATTTGTGTTGTGTGAGTTGTTGATCAGGGATCTTTAGTTGCTGTAACTGTTGAACTGAATGTGAACTCTCTAAATTCTGTACAGTCACCACAGTGGCTTAGTCTGAAGGAGACAGGCTGCCACCATATAGTGAAAGCTGCACTTCTTTGATGCTGCAGCCCCTACCCTGACAATTTTGCTGGCTCTTGGTGAAATGCAAAGTTCCTTTGTTTTAATCTGTTCCTAGGTGAGGCCAGATTAATTGCATCTTCCACATTTCTGCCTGCCCTTGAACCTCCTTTCATGCCTCAAGAATGGGTGAAGCTTTTCCTCTGAACTGGTTGATTCTCTGGTTTGGGCATCAGCTGTGTTCTGGCCCAGAACATCAGAAGTGAAGGATAATTAAGCTGTGCTTTTAGCCTGGTGCTTTCTTGGATCTTGCAATGCCTACAGCACCAGCTCCTTCAGTGTCCTTTAGTCCTGTTTGCAGCGTGGCTGAGCTCTGCCTCTCTTGTGCAGCTCCTCACTTAGGGGACAGGGGGGTATCAGGTATTTGCTCAGTGTTGGACATTGTCTGTTCTTCTCCAGACAGGCACTGAGCAAACATTTTGGTTTTGGTATTAATGTTAGTGTTACACAAGAAGGTGAGTTGTGACACTAATTAGGATAATGACTGAGATTCAACACCCTGTAGATTCCAGAGTGCAGTGTTTTCTATAGCACTGACCCAGTGGGCTAAAATGATTATTTAGAATGTTATTGCATTTTTATCTCCTTCAACTTATGTTATAGAACTTTATTAGCCATAGAACTATTAACATACAACTGTTGGAATATCTGTTAAACTCATTGAATTGGTTGACTAAAATGGCTTGCAGGAAACCTTTTGCAGAGTATGAATCAGCTTCAAATGGAAGACAGGTATGGAAGAGTCTAGAGTGAATGAAGTAACCTTTCTGACTGGCATGTTCCACAGCTTGTGTTTCCCCAGGGCTTTGAATTCATGCTCTAACAAGGACATAATGAAAGATGCTATCTAAAATACATTTTGATTTTTATCATTTGGGTGTAACCAAATGGCTGCATTTCAGAAGTATTACTCATTTCAGCAGTGCTACTTCATTCCAGGGATGCTGAATTAATTTATCTGAGAGATGCTGAGTCTGAGGAAGTGTTCTCCTCATCTATAGATAAGGGCTATTAGCTGTCCAGAGTCATACAGGAAGTTTGTGGCAGAGATGAGAATGGAGCCAGGTCTCCTGACTCTGTCCTGTGCCTAATCATAAGACAATTCTTCTGACTGGCTTAAAACATTCTCTGAAAAAAATAGTGTGTTAAATAATTTTAGTGGGAGATTGCACCTCAGCTGACCATGTTATAGATGCTTTAAAAGGCATTTATGAAATAATGCTTTTACTTGGAGGAAAAATATAGAGGGACTAGTCAACCAGATTTTTCTAGACATTTTTGAAATTAAGGTCTTTAAGATAAGATCCATGAGTTAGTCTAGCATGAAATCAAGGTTCCTGCACCAAAAGTCTTATTTCAACATGCTGTTTAGTTTAGTCTTCTCAGGGAAATTACCTTTTTAAAATAATACAGCACAAGAGGATATTCAGCAGCTTTTATTTTTTTAAAAAAGCCCTCTCAAAAATAGTAGTTATTGCTAATTATTTTACTATTCCAGTGGTTCTTGGCATATGGGAGTGTGCTTTAGGAGCTTTTTCTTTTTTAGTGGCAGATGCTGGTGTGGTGGGCAGATGCTTTGTCCACCCACCAGCATAAAGGACATTTTACATCATTAATCTACAGGGCAGTTTGTTGCAATATTTTAAATATTCTTTTCACTCAGCTGAAGCAAGATTTCCAAACCTGTTCACATTGTGAAGTCTTTCAGAACTAAGTTGAAGAATATCTGTTCTAGAGCTTCAGAATGAATAATGGATTGATCTCTTCAGCACATGAACAGAATTACATTGTCAGACTCTAAAAAAATGTAGGTCCATGTTTCTGATTCAGAAGATTTTAAGATTAAAGGGTTTGAGAATGGGTTTGGTTTGTGGTGTAGTGAAAGTGCAACTCATTAGCTTTAAACTGTTGTGATATTGGCTGCATCTTCCTCAGGTTGGGTCTAGAATTTGGAACTTAGATCTGTCTTCAAGAGTTATTTAAATGTAGCAGTGTAACACTGAGTATTTATAGATGTTATCAGCCTTTTCCTAAAGAGACAGTTGCTAGGTTCCTGTTTAGGTCATCTTGTTACTATTTAAAGCTTTCTTAAGTGAGAAGTCTGACAAATTGTGCTTTTTAGCAAATATACAATTAGAGCATGCTGCAGCAGGCCCTGGAGAGATGAAAAGCAGTCGGGTGAATGCTGTGTGTACATGCAGTGTTTAACTGCCTAATTCTGTATGCTGGCCTCATGTTTGAGCTTAGGAACAGCATATAGAAAAATCCCCATTTAAGAAAGTAACGTGGCCTCAGTTACAGCCTAGGAACTTAAGGGAGTTCAAGGGGATTTCTCCTCTCTCAAAAGCACAAGGTTGCAATTGTTCCAAGTGAGACAGTCTCAAATATGGGAGCACACAGACACGGACAAACAAAGTGGTGGAGAAAAAGTAAGGAAGGCAGAGCAACACATAAGGCTTAAATTTCTGAGAATAGTTTCAAAGTTCAACGAATTTTATTTTAAGAGACATAACACTGAGTGACTAACTATTAATGAGTTTATTATAGTATCTTAAATTTCACTTTTAAGGGTTCTTGCTTATGTGTAATTTTCAAAAAATATCTGTTACGGTAATGGTAATTGGTTTAAATGGGCTTCAGATCATCTAGTGACATGCACATCATTTTATAAACTTGGAAAACCTGTTTTTCTATAACATAAAATATTCAGGTCTCACCTGAAAAGTTTAAGGATGCTGGCCAAGAACTTATCTGCATCTGGTCTGAATTTTAATACTATTTTGAAAACGTGGGCAAATTGCTTTACATACTGTATCAATGTCTATTTTTTCCTTAAATAAGCTTAAAGCTAGTTTCCTTTGAATTTCACAGCAGTAGTTTGATAAATGAGACTCAATTACAAAAAGCTTGGACCTAGTTTGGGAAAGAAACTTAAGAACTGTTGGGCATTGGTCATAGGCTGGTTCTACTTTTTGTGAAATTAGTTTCTTAGCTGCTAATGTCACTTTTCTGATATTTACTGTAGTTACCACATAGAGTTAAGTAAACAGGAAGGGAGGGGGAGAGTTAGAGAGCTGCTGTAACAGACCACGTGTTCAGCTCTCCAGAAGCATCTCAGGGAGAATGAGTATTTAGCTTATCTTAAATGCTTCTTGTCAATTTGGATATTTCACTTTGTAAATTGGCCTCATCCGGATTAAGTACAGGTGTTGAACAGTAAGAGTATAATTTACCATCACTTGGGCTGTTGTTTCTTGCTTGATCATCTTTTAGACTTCTCTCATTTTTCACTGCCAGATAGGAACAGTTGTGGTAGGAAAGGCCTGACAAGTCATCATTCCTGCTTCAAATACTTTGACAGGAAGTAGATGTGAAAACCACAAAGACAGACTCTACATCTACTACTAAAAAAAATAAAATCGTTTGAGATTGCGTTCCCCCACTTTGGAAGTGTACCATTGTTTTAGAAATTACAGAAGGTTCTTAGACTGTGATTGTCAGAGCTTCAAGTAATGGTTTCTTTGCCTTAGGAATCTCTCTTTGAAAAACTACATTTCTTTTTAGTCAGCTGCTGCTAAAACCAGTCCCAGTACTGTGCTCTTTTGAAAGGATGTTGTGACTCATCACTGATGGTAGATTTACTGATGTGAATTTATATCTAAGCTAAAGATACTGTTGCTGGAAGCTGTAAGCTTTCCTATAAAAAGAGATGTAGTTCAGTAATCTTTATAAATATATGTGTAATTAAGAGTCTGAGAGCACAGACAACATCATTATGTTTAGCAATAAAGTGCTGGTATTGTAGTTCAGTAAAAGTAACTTTTCAATTGAACCTTCTGCAAACAAGAGGGCAAGATTTCTTTCATGGGATTGTGTTGTTCTTCATTTGATTTATACTTGTGTCAGAGGTGAGAATCCCGTGTGTGATAAGGTTTTTTTGTTTCTAATTCCACAGGTTGGAGATATTGTGAAGGTTACGAGGATGAACATAAACGGTCAGTGGGAAGGAGAAGTCAACGGTCGAAAAGGGCTCTTCCCTTTCACACATGTCAAATTATTTGACCCTCAAAACCCAGATGAGAACGAATGACTCCCTCTGCCCAATTTACACTGCTGCTTCATTTTTCTGGCTATCATTAGCATTGTTTGAGGTGGGATGGTGACTTAGTGGCACGTTGCTAGCATTGCCCATTTTACAGCTTGCTGCAGTTTGACAGTTCTTTTAATATACGTTTGGAGTACATACAGCTGAAGTCACAGCCTGGCCTTCAGACCATAGTTTCGCCATACAGAATTTAGTTTCACTTCTAAAACTTTATTGGGCCTTAAGCTGGAGAAGACTGAACCGGAATATAGCAGAGAGGTATGGGAAAAAAGCCTTTCTTCTTGAGACTTGCGTGGACTTTTTCTGGTTTGCTCAGTAGCAAGAGCCCTAATCTTAGATCAAACATGCAACTTGTGCATTACTGTCCAACAAAAAGCAACAACAAAAATGCAATTTTAGAACTGAAGAAGTTTTAGTTTTGAAACGACCTGCCCTAAGGTAGTACATTTAAAAGGATGGTTTCTTTAAAGGACAATAATTGGAGCTTATGTATTCTAAGCAGTTGTATTAGACACTGCTCTTTTCTGTTAACTCTTAAGCTTGTTGTTGACCTTCCTGAAAAGTGTGTGTTAAATGCAAATAACCATTGATTGAGCTGCATTGAAGCTGAGGCATTTATTTATAAGGAAACCTAGGAGGAGTTGATACTTGTAACTTGGTTTTGACATATTTAATGCATTTCTGTTGATTTTTGCAAGCACTAACTGTAGAAAGTGAGCTTTAAGGGGGAACACTTTGGCCTGGTCTACATACAGCTCTTCTGCAGAGTTGAAAGTGTAGTTTTACTAGTGCTTGTCATGAAGCTGTTACATGCTAGACAGATCAGATTGCCGTAAGGAGAGGTCGGGGTGGGACAGAACTTGGTAAATACTGATAAAATCCTCTTATTTAAACATTTAAAAACCTTTTATATCCATTTCTCTGCACGCTCCCTGCTCTCTCCAAAGTTTCCTAGCTATGCCAGCCCCAGCTCATCAAAAGCTCTTTTTCAAACACAGTATACCTTTTTACCAGGGTGTCGGTATTGCTGTGCTTCTCTTCCAGAGCTGCTTTCATCTTCTTTTTCCCCTTCATTCTTTTTCCTCGCTTGTATCCCATGTCCTCTGCATGCTGACGTCTTTTTTTTACCCTTCCTAAGGCATTGGCTCTGGTTTATATATGACCCAGGTCCCTCCCTCTCCCAGCATCCTGTAGGAAATGGTAAATTGGAGTCAGCTGCCTGGGTCCCCCCATGTGATAAGGCTCCGGCTGGGGGAGGCCACAGAGGTGTCTGTGATTAGTGCAGCTCCTCCCCTCTTTGTACCTAAGCTCTGCTGCTGTGGTGGTTCCACAGCAGGGAGCTCCTGGCTGCAGCTGGGAGAGCGCCTGCGTGCTCAGCCTGAGCCGGAGTGCAGGGTATGAAAGCGTGGGCACAGTGGAATCCTGTGCCACCTTCTTCAAATGTGTGTTGTAGGTGAACTGGAATGCTCTTTTCAAAATGATGGAATGCTGAATTAACAGAATACGTGTCTGCAAAGATACAGCTACAAAAGCTCCCTTTTCAGACAGCCTGGTTAAGGCAGATGTCCAGTGTGGAAGCTGGCAGAAAAACAGCAGCTCCCATTTTTCAGCTTTGGAAGGCTCTTGGTTGTAGCAAAACAAGAAACTTCAAATACCTGCAGTATGTCATCAGGTCTTACAAATGTCTAATGATATAAACATTGTCTTAAGTTCCAGCATGTTTTCTTGTTGATTTGTGTTGCTTGATCCTAATAAAAGCACGTTGTTAGTAGTTCATGTGGGAGTGCCATGAGATCCTGAGTTGGAAGGCACTGAAGAACTGCAGAAACGGCATTCACAAGCAGACATTCAAACTGCCAGGTTTTAAAGAAGTCTCTCTGTTCATCTATTAACTGTTTTCTGTAGTATTGATAAGTGGCTGACAGTCTGGAAGTTCTTGTAGAGCATTTTACTACCAAATTAACTGTGAAGTAGAGTAGCATTGACTGAAGTGTTTGGTGCTGTAATTCTTGACAATAGGCATTGACATTTTGTTTTGCAAAGAAAAGCTATGCAGTTCTCTTAACTAAAGAAGGTCATGCTTTTCCTGTGCCCCAACAATACCTGCACATTTACTCCACAGATTGTACTACTGAAAGTCATCTTCTGAATACAAACTGCACTAAACTCAGTCTGCTGCAGAGAAATCTTATTTCAGGCCTGACCTAGATACAGGCAGCTCTTCAGAAGACTGATTGTAGAATTCTTCCTTTGCGTGGTAGATAAATACTGTGAGATTTGAGATCTTGAACATAACTTTTAACCTGATTTTCTTTTTCACTGAAATAAACATCTTGACTCATCCCCTCATTGAATAAGGTCTACGCCTTGAACACAAACATTGTTTTAGGTTTAATTATGTTCCAATACTGCAGAAAAGCAAAGTGTTTTACCTTCAAAACTATGCAAAATTTGTGTGTAGTGGTATCTGATGCAAAGACGAGAATTCTTGAGTTTCTGTGAACCTGGTTTTAGGCCATGAATGAACAGTGTTTCTCCCAGTAGCAGTGGTGTGGTTCAGGTATGTAAAATGTGGTTTCAATGTAGCATACTGACCAGCCTAAGCTGATTGTAACCTTGCTTCAAAATGTGTCTTGGCTATTTTACTATGAGACGAGTATTTTCCTATAAAGACTGCTGTCCACTGACATTGGATCAGTGTGTGTTTCTCTCTGAAGGACTCTGGAGTCTCAATCGCTTGTCGCTTGCTTACACGTGTGCTGTCGTTTTACGAAACCTCTGAAATCTGAGTGATAATCTATCAGTGTAAATGTTCTTGGGCGTGTAAGGTAACCTTGGTATGAAGCATGAGAGCCTACAAGTGATGGCTTCAATCTATGCACCATTAAAGTTGTCCTTGCTTTGGAACTAGGAGCTGGTGTAATGACCTGGTGCCACAGTAGTCAACTATCACGAAAGGCTTGGCTTCCTCCTGCTGTGTACATGTGTATATAGACATTGAAGCCTCTGACCAGTCTGAAAGTTTAAAAGAAAACTGTTTTAATCAGTGTCCATCACTGGATAAGCGCTTATTTAATTCATGATTGTTTACAAATTGGGAAAGAATAAACAAAAGGGAATATCCTGTTTGGGTTGAGGCTCTGAAGAGCCTGAGCATTATTTTTGTAAAGGGAAAAACAGCATTCTTTGTGCCATTTCATGTGCCTGTAATTTTTTATATTGTATTAACATCCTGGGAATGAGTGGGCTGCCTTTGTTTTCTAGTCCAGTTTTCAAGCATTTTCCTCAATACCTGCATTTGAAATATAGACCTGCCTAAAAGACTGCCTTTTGGGACCAGTGAAAGCGTTCCTGTATAGTTGTCATTTTCTGTTTATTTGTGTTAAAGTGTATTTTGGGACAAGGATACAATTATTGCAGTGGGAAAGGTGGCCTTGTATTTGAGACAGTCTTCACTGTGTAAACTTTAAACACAATATGTAATTTAAAGACCATGATCTTCAGGCAATAATATTAAGTGTAAGCTTTTAAAATTTATTTTGGGGATCATAGCTTGTTTTATTTTTTGTGCTATAAGATTAACAGTATTAAATGAATTATATTCTTAGAATATATGGAGTGTCTTTTCTTAAGATTAGTGCCTTTTTAATTTCTTACTCCACTAAATTCATAGAATTGGTCCCAACATCAAGCCACTGTGTTTTTTCCCCAACGCCCTGTTTGTACAGTCTAAATAAAACTTGCCTCAACTTACAGTATTATTTGTCATCTTTAGTCTGAAAACCTTGATGATAACAGCAGAGTGTTGAAGCCCTTACTCTGTCCTGACAATGCCCCGTTCTGTGGGTGAACAGAGTGTGACAACTGAAGTTTTCCAGAATCAAAGGAAGAATTAAGCAGGAGAAAATGCAGTTGCCAGGCTGAACGATACTCTCCTGTTCATCCTCGTGCCTCTTCTCAGACAATACTGCTCTGGAGTTCACATGAACAAGATGCATCTCTGGTGATACAGATTACCACTGTCTCCTCTACCCTGATGCCCGACACATCCGTGCTCTTCCTGCTCTTCCACCACTGCATTTCTTGTGCTCTTTGGCCCGGGCTTTTAAGGATCTCTGGAAACCATGACCTTTGTTTACTGTGATGCCTTGACTGTGCTTGTAAATGACTGGTTTATGCAATGGTTTGAATTTCACTTACTATTGGTTGGTTGAGTAACTAAGGTGTTACTGTGCGGGCACTGGAGAGCAGGAGTGCAGCTGTGGCCCCTGCCACGAGGTGCTGGTGCAGAACATCAGAACCGTCTGTGTTTGGAAGTCAGAACCCACACCCTGCTCATTTGCCTTTTCAGTCCATCCAGATCAATAGTAACTTAACTAAACTTAAAGGGTTTTTTCAGTTAAATCATTAACAAGGTGTTGATACTTGAGCTGATCCTGTGTAGGAGGAAAACTTAAGAAGAACATCACCCACTCAGCTGCTGCAAAGGAGAAGCCTATAAAGCTTGTATTGATTCCCTGGACTCTGTAGGTATGGTGACAGCCTCGTGTTTGTCTTCTCTGGAGTACAGATTGCCATGTGATGTTAATAAACATTCATAGCCAACTCTGCACAGTGTCTTATCATCAAATAGTCACATTTGGCAAGTTATGTTTTGGATAAAACCGGTTGTGTTTTACAGATGAGAATAGGTCAGATACATTCAGTGGGCTTGGTGATCCTGTTTCAGGCTAAAAGGTAACAGGAAGCAAGCAGTAACTCAAGGTGGGTTTGTCTTACCTGCACTCAGGCTTCTACCAGTGCAAATGTGAAGTAGTTAGTTACTTCAGTCCAACAACAGGCAGCACAAGCCTCCATTTTTCAGTGTAAGCTGGGATCAGCTGGGTTCATCAGTTTGTCACTGATTTACTTAAAAGATTTTATTTCTGAACCAGTGTGATGACAAACACCCTTTTAGACATACCCAGAGGTGTGTCTGTTGGAGCTTACACCAAATAAACTGCAGTCACAGCAGAACACAGTTCCATTTCTACAGGGTTCTCCATAGTGTGAACTGTGCACAGATGAAAGCTCCTGAGGTCCACTCACCTTGGAGCAACCGTACTGATTTCTGTCCCCCATATTGTCCCCTCTGCCTTTCTTTTAGAGGACAGGTCAGCTGCTCCTGTAGCAGCTGTTGAAGCACCAGTCACAGCTCAGCAGGGCAGAGTAAAGCAGTTCCAGTTTCAGGAACCCTCCATCCCCCGGGCTGCAAACTGGCGGCCGCTGTGCAAACAGCTGAACCCTGCTGCAGCAGGGCCGGGACAGGCCGGCAGCGGGGAAAGAAACGATCGCAGCTGTCCCAGAGTGAGCCTCCTGCTCTGAAATGCAAGCCCTGAGAGCTTGCGAGAGCCACGGCGGCACCGATTGCTGTGACTCATTAACGCCGAGTGCTGAGTGCCCACCCTGAGTCAGGCTGTCCACGCTCTGCTCCAGCTGCCCGCCCTCCCCGGGAGCAGCCTGGGAACCCCGCGCCCACCCCCGTGACTCGGCCCTTCTGCTCCAGACTGGCACAACCTTGGGAGCTAAAGCGGAGCTACCCCTGCTCTGCGCTGTGACGGTGCTCAGCAGGGACCGGCAGCCCCTCGGTGCAGCCTCACCTGCGCGGTTCCATCCCGCTGCTCACGAGGCAGGCGGGGGAGCGAGAGCCGAGGGAAATTAACGCAGTGCTCCCCTCAGTTAACCTTCCCGGCACCTGCTTGCTTCATTTCAGGCATTTTGTAACCAGAACCCTCCTGCACGAGTTATTAGTCTAACCCGCCGCTGGCACACCAGACAATTGGGATCAGAGCTAAATCTGGGGGATCCGCAGGGAAATGACTCCTGCTTCGTACGCCCTGGCTGGTGCAACAAGGGCAGCTGAAAGTCAGCGCTGAGGAATCTCTTACTAGCATTTGGTCTGGAAATTTATCACTAAAGCTAAAGTGAAGTGTGGATCCCAAGGGACTGTTAATCCCCCTCCACTGCACTGACTCCCAGTCTGGGCTATCCAGTGAATCCTCTCCAGACCCTCAGGCAGGAGCAGCTCTCGCTGGGCTGTCAGAGGGCAGCAGGGGTAGAAGGGCAGTGTTGGACACGCTGCTTTGCCTTCCCCCAGCTGCCCCTGCACCCAAAATCCAACTGATTTGGGGGGAGTGGCAAGTGCAAGGAGAGGATGCGGTTTTGAACAGACAGAAGGGGCTGACATAAGTGAACAACAGGAGCTGGTTTGAAACTCTTGGCACTCGACTCCTCTTCAGCCCACCACCAGTCAGCAGCCAAGCTGGAGACCCCCAGGGATGCTCCTGACAAAAGTGACAAACCCAGCCAGGCTTTGGAGTGCACTGTTGCTATCCTTGTCATAAAAAATACAAAAAATACAAAAATCAAACTTGCCCACTTTTTATTACTGGGAAGTAATGACCCCCTGTATTTCTAGACTGGATTTCCATGGTTTTTAATGTATTCTCTTCCTTTACTACTTTGATAAGGACTATGTGGTTCAGGGGCTCTCATGGGTACTCCTACCTGCTGAATCCATTTCTGTTATGTTAGACTATCTCTTCCCCTCTTCTTGTGACCAGTGATAGATACAATTAATCCACTGACCTTGAGGAGGAAGAGCTTTTCTCTTTCCAGGTATGGCAGCTGGTGCTCTGGCTCTGAGTCTGCAGAGAAGGTGGATACACAGCTCCGGGCTGGATTCCTGCTGAGCATCAGCCTCATGCTCTGCAGGGCACAAAGGAAATGTAATTCATCAGGCTTGGCCCTCGTTGTGTCAGGAAGAGCCATATCCCACAAAGATCGAACGCCTCCCGCTGTGCCCGACTACCTGGAATAGCTGTGCCCACTCGGCACTGTGGAGAACCAGATCTAAAATTAACAAAGATCATTTCCCTGCAAGAAATAGCACCTTGGCCTGGACACGGGACACATCAGCAGAGTCTGAAACAGGAAAGCTAAAATTAACTCAGGTCTGGGATTCTGCTGAATGCGCTGACACAGGTCTGACCACCGCATGCAGGAAAAGCAGCACCATTAGAAATCTCTGGCCAAAATCATCCCAAACTGCAGGATGTATGCCAGCAGTGACAAAAAGGTTACTCCAAGTACTCAGTAGCAGCTCCTGCCTGCATGAGGCTCAGTGATCCACCCTCACCATACTAGTGACCATCTGATCAAGGCAGAGGTGGGTGATGGGATGGAAACAGCTCTCCAGCTGGTGCTGGATTTCTGTCAAGGCTTTGTGCTGTACAGCAGTGGAAGCCCACAGACCTCCACAGTGGTGTTGGTGGCACCAACACCGGCAAATTTAAATAGATAAAGACAAATTGGAGAGCAGCCTAGGAAGAGAGAGTGTGTGCAGTCCCTAAGAGGGCAGTAAGGATGTGGGACTGGCATCCATCAGCCGTGCAGGGCTCACGCCTCCCTGGCTGCAGTGCCCTGATTTCAGCCCACGCTGCAGCCCTGCAGCCCCACGGCAGCGCTGCATTGGAACAGCTGTGGAAAATGGAGGGGGGTGGAGATGATGTACCTGGAGAAGGACAGGCTGATTTAACACCCCTGCCTGCTGCCAAATGCTCCGTGGGCTTGCAGTCATCACCCAAAATAGAGCCACAGTCTGTGCCTCCTCCAAAAGACAGTCCCTGCTGGAAACATATCAGGGCATTGCTTGGGGCAGTGATTTCCTGCAGGAGCCACCTGGGGAGATGCCAGCACCATGTCCCAATGTACCAGGCTCCTTCTCCTCTCCCCCACCATTTAAGCTGCCTGTTGATGCTTGTTACAGCTTGGGAACACAGCACACAGAGCTTGACCTAGCAGGGAATGTAGGCAGGGTTTGGGCAGAAGGGAGGAAAGGCCTTGCATTAACTTCACAAATCCTTCACACATGGCTGTCACCTACTGCCCAAGACACAAGGGTTCCCTTCCTGGCAGGGCCGAGGGGCTCCAAGGCAGCCCCTGTGACAGCCTTGCCTCTCTGGGACCAGACATGCCTGCACTTTTCAAAGCAGAGACACATCCTCCCCATGGAGAGCAGCTCGTCCCAGGTCATCACCTTCTCCTCCCCTTGTTTTGCTGCCAGGTCCCTCCTAAAACGTGAGCTGCTTCAGCCCCAACTTGCCCAACCCTTGGTTTCCGTCAGCACCTGAGCAAATCGTGCAAAACCCTCACTCCAGACACAGCACAACAGCCCCAGAGCTTTGCCTCTCGTGCACTGTGACCACAAAGCAACAACACAGATGCTTTCTTGGCTTTCTGTTCTCCAGACTGCCCCGGGATACCCTTGCTGCAGCTTCCAGGCCTCAGCATCTTTGCAGCAACCCGCCTGCAGGCTGCCCCAGCTGTCCCCTCGCAGGTCACACGCAGTCACTGGGTGGCACTGTGCCCCTGCCTGTGCATGCCGGCTCCAGCCTCCTCTGCTCGGGGTGCCCCGAGGAACCCGCGGCTGGGCCAAGGGGCAAAGGCTCTCCCTGTCAAAGTGCACCCACGGTGGCACCGACAGATACCCGGGGACCCCAGGAGCCCACAGGGCTGTGACCCCAAGCCCAGGCTTCCTGCTACCTCCCTGCCAGGGTCTCTCTCCCCCCACCGTGGTTGTATTTTCATTACCGTGGCAAAAGGAGACCAACTGCATCCTTACAATAGGCCCCTCCATAAAACTAATAGGCCAGGCAATTGGGACAGGCCTGTGAAGTACTTTATGGTCTGGACTCGAGGAGTTCGTGCCAAGCTCACAAGCTGTCCCAGCTGTACGTCCCAGGAATCACAGCGTTATTCTCCCCATCATCCCCACTTTCAGCCTGGGAGCAGCATGAGGATGAGCATGGTGCCCCCACACCTCTTTTCACTTGTCTCCTGCCACCCAGAGCCTCACCTGATTCCAGCAGCTCAAGGCTCTGAGGAGCACCCAGAAGAATCAGGGTTTCCTTTTTCCAGGCATCATGACACAGTTCTGCCCTGATTCCAGGAGAGTTCAGGGTTGGGAGACTGGGCCCAGCACTCCAGGGCAGAGGCCAGGGAGGTCCTTCCTCAATGCTTTGCCATTTGCTTCATTTGCAGTTGAAAGCCAGAGGAGCAGAGAGCCTTTCTTACACTGTGATGGCAAAAGCCTCTCAGCTCTGTAGAAGGTCCTTCCCTCTACACTGACAGCCCGTGTTTGTTTGGGAGGCTGGGCTGACACATTTGGTGTAACCCAGAGCCCCATTTCAGAGGGTACCCGGTCAGGTTTGAGGGATTGCTTTGCCTTGCTGGGACCTGGTGCACTCCAAGTGTTCCTAGAGCAGGGAGCTGGGCTCTGGCTCCAGCAGGGGCTGGGTGGATGACCCTGGGGACAGCCATAACCAAACAGAGCAGCCACTGCCACCTTCCCTCTTCCTGCTGTGTAAAAACTGCCCAAGAAAAGCCTCCTTTAATCGCTCCCCCTACATTAGACCTTCCAAGGGAAATTAGCACAAATGCAACATCAGTGGCACCAAGGGAACAGACCCTGAATGACTTGGAGGGAGGTTAATTAGTTTGTTAAAATCCTTCTCTCTTTAGTTGCCACCTAAATCTCCAAGCCTTGACAAACAGTTGGGAAAAAGGGTCTCTGCAGAAAATCAATCCTCTCTAGAGGTAAGAGTTAAAGATCTTCCAAGGAGCATACAGTTGGGAAATAAAGTGGAGATGACTGTTTCTCCACCATTAGGGTAGAAGATGAATGTTAGATGGGAAAGCAAAATATTTCCAGGTCTCCATAAAAGTCAGGAGACAAAAAGCCCATTTCTCCCCCTGTGGTTTATTGTCTTTAATCTCTTTGCCTTCATGTCTCTACCTACCCTGCAACAGAAGTGCTGAGAAGCTTTAACTGGCTTTTGCAGAACTGATTCAGGGCCCGATACTGAGTGCCAGAGATGTGCCATGTCTTACTGCCTGTCCCTTCAGAGGACAATCCCCTCAGTGCTGCAGCTACTGGCAGACTGCTCCCTGCTCCTGGGCACACCAGCCAGGGAACACGTGTGTGCTGGGGCAGGAAGAAAGCCCCACAGCCCCTTACAGACAGTTGCCCCCTTAGATTAATTTAACAGATGAGTGCATTGACCCCAGAGAACTTTGTACAGCTCCCAGCCCCCTGCAGCTGCCCTGAGCGTGGTGGCACCAGGAACCTGTCACAGGGCTGATGTGTGCCCATGGTGAGACGTGGCCCTGCCAGTGCTTCTGCTACTTCCACTGCCACTGTAGGGCTGTGGTGGGATGGCTAAAGCACAGTGCTGCAGCTCAGTGACTGCCACAAGCAGCACTTTGGGACTAAAGCCTCCTTGAGCACCTGGTTTAAAGTTGGGACTAACTTCATTCAGTCTCCACACCAGAGCTCTGTGCTGCCCTGTGGGCAATAGAAGGGCAGACAGTTTCAGCTCCAGAACCAAGTCTTCTTTATCTAAGCACATAATTTCTTTGCTAGACATGATAAGCTGTGTGCCCTGCCTTCTATACTGTCCACTGATGTTTGTATTTCAAAAGCCATTACATCATCTGATTCTGGCCAGCTGTCTAAAAAAAACCTCAAAACAGCCAACATCCTGTATACTGCTGGGACCTCTTTGTCAGAGGCTGTGAACTCATCTGCATCCAGCACCAGGATGGATTGAACAAACTGAAGCAGTTTTTTATTGCTGAAGCATAAAACACGGGAATAAACAAGCACCAAAGTGCTACTGATCATTAAAAGCAGATGGGAGCCCATTTACTGCCTCCAGCAGCGAGGTGCCATGGCTGCTCTGCTGGGGCCCCCTTGAAATAGGAAACCCAGTGCACCATCTGGGAGGTGCTGCATGGCCGGAGCTACAGGCAGCCCCTGCAACTCCAGCCTGCAGTTATCTGCACTGTGCTCTCACCACCACCCCAGGGATGACCAAGGAGTGGCAGAGCTCTGAGTCTTAGCTCCAGAAATATAATCAGCCCTGAAAGGTTCTGTCTCCATGAAAATGCCCTGGCAGGGACAAGCAGCCCATCCGGGGCCAGTCCCATTGTCCAGGGGAGGTGGGACAGGGACAATCACAGGCTGAATTCCCACACACAGACCAGGGACTCAGCGACATTTCAATAGCATTTATTTAAATGCACATCAGAGAACCATCAAGGGTTCTGGTCATTCCTGTGCAGTTCAGCTCCCACATGGTGGATTATCCAAGGCAGTCCAGGTCTGACCTTCTTCCTTACCAACCAGCGCTGTCTAGCATGGGGAAGTGAAGTGCTAAGGTGGGAAGAAGCCAGAGGCTATTTCCTCTCCTTCCTAATTAACACACCCACCACAGATAAACACCCAATGAGAACATTCCCAGTCTGGCTACTGGAAACTGGCCTCCAGGAACAGCTCCATCATGAGTACCCCCAGCTGCAAGCTGAGCTCAACCCCCTGCCCAGACTGAGGCTTTGCACCTTTGTCTCCAAGTCCCATCTTCCCGTGGCAGGGAGCCCTCTCAGCAGCCGAAACGGAGCACGGCATGGGGCCGGGGATGGATTCCTGGGCAGCCCGAGAGGAGATGCAAATGGAGCGGGAGACTGCTCGAGAAGCAGAGACAGACAGATGCTTTTACACTTCAAAGGGAACAGGGCCCTGGGAGGCTTTCAGGAATACGCACAAATCGATAGACTCCTTTCAAACACCGAGCACATTTGCTCAAGTGTGAGGCAATTATTCCCTGAGGATGGAGGCAGGACAAGGCCATTAACAGCCATACGGGCAGGATGGGGAACATGCGGAGCGCCAGCCCAGCCTGGGGGGCAGAACACCAGCGTCCTGGCCCAGCTTTCTCATCCAGGATTTACAAAATGCCCTCGTGTCCCCAGGGGCTCTATAGGGAGCACATTAGTGTCGTTCAGCCTATACTCTGCACATCCTTTTGGTGAACAGTAGGCTTGATCACATCCCCTCCACTGCTCTAGTTCACTGCCTTTACCCCTGGAGGGCTGACTTGTGCTTACTGAAGCAATTCCCATTTCCCCCTCACCCGAATGCTGCTGGGCAGAGCCTGAGCTGCTCTGGAGAGCTCTGTCTCCACCCAGCCCCTTCCCAACAGCAAAGCAGAGCCCAAAGCAGATTGTGGGCGAGCAGAGGGCTGGCTGCTCAGCATGGGGACAGACCCCGCGGCGTGACAGGAATCACGCATGACTCATCCCTGCCTACTCTGCACCAGCACTTCCCTGCAGATTACCCTTAATGCAGCATCTCCCAGCAAGGGTGTTACAGAGATCACAGGTGCCCTGCTTTGCGACCCCGCAGACGGGAGCTGGAGTGACAGTGCCAGCACACAGGAAGTCTCTCCTGTGAACAGCTGCTGTTTCACATGTACAGTCACGTTTGTACAACGGGAGGCAGAGATACTGAAAGTGAGCAGTGCTTCGTGCCTGGTGCATGACTGATGGGAATGCCCATCCTGTACCACCGGCTGCCCACTCTGCTTTATGGAGGCACATAATTTACCCTCTTCAGTAAAAATAGAGGAGGAGGAAATAAAAATCTCAGCATGTCCCCGAAGAGCTGTAGGAGACTAAAATTAAATCTATCCATTACACTCACCGAGCAGAGCGCTGTCTGGGCAGAAACACTGTAGTTGTACACCTGCATGTTCAAAGAAAAGGAATTGAGTATTAGAGAAGTGTCAGAGGCAATCCAGCACCCCACAGCAAAGTGCTTCAGGTCATAAAACAAACTCACACGACTTGGAAAAACAAAAAAGGAATAACACTAAACTGAGCTGAACAGCAATGCTGCTCAGCACAGCTGCAGCACCTCTTCCCAACCCTGCATCAAAGGTTTGCTTCACCCTCGGTTAAAATTTTGTCTGACACTTCTGCTCAGGCCCAGGTCTCAAGAACACTTCTGGGTTTGTTCTGGGACGTGCATATTGTGTGCTGTGGTGGAGAAACACTCTTCCCACTTCCTTCACTGTGTCCTGGAAACCTTTCCCTGTGTTCCTCCTGCTGTAACGTCCAGAAAGAACATTTAGAGCTCACTACAGCTCTGCAAGGCAGGAGAGTAAGAAGCAGCTTACCTGCAGGAGAAGGGAGGCAGGCCAGCAGCAGAGGGCTGGGAACAGAACCCCGGAGACAGAACAGGCCTCCCTTGCAGCCACTGACACTGCAGCAAAGTCCTGTCTCTGAGAACAGCTGTGCCCAGGGCAGCTGAGGGACACAGAACAGGCGACCACGATCCAGAGAAATGCCTCCATTCCCCAGTCAGCCCTGCACGGTTTTATCCCTCTTTGCTCTTGGCCACTGACTGAGTACCTGGAGGCCAAGGGCGGGCAGCTACATGAAGAGCCGACAGCCGCAGATGGGGTGGCTGAGGAGCGGGCAGAGGGGCCGGCAGAGCGGGCAGCTCCGGGCAGGGGGATGTGGCTCGGAGCCGCTCCGGGCAGCGGGGATGAGGCTCGGAGCAGCTCCGGGCAGGGGGATGAGGCTCGGAGCCGCTCCGGGCAGGGGGATGTGGCTCGGAGCTGCTCCGGGCAGCGGGGATGAGGCTCGGAGCCGCTCCGGGCAGGGGGATGTGGCTCGGAGCCGCTCCGGGCAGGGGGATGTGGCTCGGAGCAGCTCCGGGCAGGGGG